>JAHQCQ010006002.1:0-23855 GCA_023539305.1 Ilex asprella
CAATAGGAAACTATCCTAGAATTAAGGGATTACAACTAATTACAAAGATATTACAATTGATTACAAGAATCTAAATGATATACATAAAATTTGTTGTAATTGATTCTCTAATATGCTTATGTTAAAGGTGTTTCTTGATTATAGTGGGATAAATCCATTAGCTGGAGCCAATCTCAATTTCTATGCCCTTGAAATTTATGGCATTGGCTTGTTCGTGGTCTTTGCTTTGATACCACTTCTACCAAAGATCCTTATACTTGCTGGTGTCATGTGTATCATACCGGGAGGGGGGGGACTGTGGAATTATGCGACTTCTCCAGCTTTATTTTATAGAAACCAACTATAGTGTCATTTTTAACATTCCAAGTGCTATCTACCTCTGCAAGAATAGCAGGAAGAAGCCTGAGAAGGGTCTCTCCTCCATGTGTACATCGAAGGAGACTCAAATTCATGGATTGACGGTGGTATATCCTCCCATTCAGGTAAGAGAGAGCAAAGGCTATATGCTGAACCTATCACATTTTAAGGATGATTCCAGCCCTGATGTTATTTCTTCATCTTTAGTCAGAGTAGTTACAGAGTTTGCGGCACCAAGCATGGGATTAGGCTGTTTGGTTCATGCTTATGCCTTATATCTTGAAGAGTGCCTAAATGTCTCTGGATACTCTAATATCATGCCCAAGCGCATGGTATTTACCTTGAGATAAGGCAAGTATATATTGGCTTGTTACTTCCTTTTCATGGAATAATTTTATTCATTAAACCTTTCCTTACCTCAGCAACTTAAATCTGAAATTTACTCTGAATGATCCAAAAAAAATATAAATCACATAAGCTAACACATGCTTTGAAACTTGATTTGGAAAATCAGGACACTAATAAATGATTTTTATAGGTTGAATTTTAAAATATGTAGAAAGCGGGATCTAGAGGACTAAAACTCTAAACGTGATTATGAACATGAGCACATATTCAGGTAAGCACTCGTCCCCCGAATTTGTCTATATTTTCTTCTTTTGAAGGACAACTCAATTGAAGTGAAGAACTAAGGAGTAGTTTGATAATGTTTTTGTTTTCGTGTCTTCAAAACAATAAAAAATAGAGACAATTTTTGTCTCTGTTTTGTGATAAACACTGAAACAGAAAACATGTTTGGATGTCATTTTTGTCTATCAAATTATGAGAGCAAAAAAATTGTTTGGTAACTATTTCACGTTTTATCCTAAATATTCTTTATAATATATCATGCAACAATACATATCCAAAAATTCCTTAAACCAAAACATTCACTAATTCATCAAAGAACACCTAAATAAAGATAATTAGATTACATAAGTCACTATTCACATTCATACATCATATTGTTCAACATACAACCAAATACACACATTAATAAGTCATATCACTTGACTAAAATTCTAATAATTAGTACAAATATCACAAACAATAATGCACAAATAAAGATCAAATTACAACCACAACAAGCAAGCATGGCAATAGTGATTCATTTCTTCTCTCTCCATCTTGATTGAGCTTGAGAAATCACATGTTGTTCATTTGCAATTGTGTTGTACTCATCAACCCATATGAAACAATTATCATCCTCACACCATCGTGGATAGCGATAAAAAGCTCACCCATTGTTTCGTTTGATCCTTGTGACCAAAATATTCATCTTACACTTATAAATTTTGACAGATAAATTCTCTTCTTAATAACTGATCTTGACGAGAATGCATTCTTATGAAATTATGCACTGTACAACATGTTATGGGAATGTATTTTTTTGTGGTTAAGGGATATGGAGGCATTAACTTCAGAATGGGAAAACAAGCTTTTAGAACTCCAAAGCAACATTCTATCACATTCCGAAGTGACGGGTGACGATGATTGAACAATTCTTCTTTAGCAGTTGGTTGTCAACCCCTATCTCTATAGTCACGCAGGTGATATCTCTTACTAAGATACGAGGACAAAAAACAAGGCATGTTTGTGTAGCCCCAATCCATAACATAGTATTTATCTGTCAAAATTTATAAGTGTAAGGTTCATTGTCTAGTTTTATGTATAAGTATTACTACTTCCATAATTACACTTTCCCTCTGGCAACATTGGAAAAGTGTTGGTTGGATTAGCAACACACTCGGTAAATATTCTTGAGTCATGAGCAGTTCCCTTCCACCCACCCATTACAAATATAAAGTGCATATCAAAAGAACATGTACACATTACATTTTGAGTTGGTACAACACATTTCCCATGGTATGGTATATGGGAATCCGTTGGAACACGTGCATCAACATGGGTGTCATTAATGGCGCCAACACAATTCTTCAAAGAAAAAAAACACATGAATAACATTGAAAGTAATATTTTCTTACAACATATATTTCAAATTACTATCACTTACTATAAAGAAAGGGTAATATCTTGGGTTGAAACGAATCTAAGTTTGAACCATACTAAAATCGAGAGGGCTGATGATATCAACTCCCAGCCTGCAAACTGCTTTCAGAACACAATTAAAGTATTTGAAAATTGTCTCCCTCGAATGCTGAAACCTTTTAGCTATTAAGCGATTTCGCTCATTATGTGATATTGTGAGTAAAAATATAGCAACTTGCTCTGGCACGGTTACAAACCTAGAGTGTTTCAATCCTTTTTCGTTTAATGCCTCACAAAACAACACAAACACGAGTGTGTCTATTCTAAATTGGTCATAACACCTACTTTCATGTCCATGTAATAGCTCCAACACGTAATCATGACCTGTAAGAGCAAACGTTCTACATGGTCGTTGTTATGTATTTTGACTATCTAATTCTAATGTAGTCAATACAATAGACATCTTATCATCACTATCTATAATCATATCAAATTATTCATTTGAATTCATTATTGAATATTCAAGCCTACCTGTAATATCCATACGTAATATACATATCAAACATTTATCACAAAACATTAAAAATACGCATAATAATTAAACTACAATCCAAAAGTAAGCATAGCCACAAAGTCCACATCATCCAAAAGTACACATAATCCCAAAGTACACATAGTTCCAAAGTACACATAATCCAAAATGCTAGGGTAAAGTACAACCATCACAGGTGAGTAACAAAGTCCTTCTTCCTATGATTTGACATAGACAAAAACATATTCTTATAGCTCATACTATCTCCAAAAATCTTAATGGCCTTTGTGTATGAAGCTACATCAATGTCTTCGAGAGAATTCAAAGCAACCATACATTTTTCTAACAGATCATCATTATGTGTAACAACCTCACTATCACCACAGGAAGTCGTCATCATAGACGCACTATACATCTTATAATCAATATACTCTGACTTATTCTTAGAATTCTCAACCAACACATTAAGGGCAGATGTAAGTGTTAGACTATAGTTACCCTTCTTCCTACGACGACTGGTTGTTGGAGTGGTAGACCTACTTCGAGGATGGTTGTTTGTCTCTTTATCCACTTTCTCCACAGTCTCCTCATCATCATCAACCTCAAGTGATGGATCAACTATTGGGTATTTATCTTCCTCATTGTTTGATGGAGGCTGGGTGGATGGATGAGAATTATCACCGGTTGCAGTTGTCTGCTCATAAATCCAACACAACTTCTCGTAATGTGGACACCTTTTTTTCTTGAATTGTCTGGCATGCTTATTAACTTATATTAAAAGAAAACTTTGAAAGGTAAGCAATATTTATTAAACTAAAACCATTTGACATTATGGTTAAAAAAAATTGATAGTAATCAAAACTAAAACCTACCTTGTACAAATCTTTCCAAACCTCATCATCCAAGACAATTGTTTTCTTCACGGGATTCCAACCAACTCTCTTGATTTAACAGTTTCTTGAAAGCATGGTAAACAGGTCTCAAATTATTAAACTTCCTCTATAGTTGTTCATATGAGTAGTTGTATCCTGTGCTTAATTGCATGTTTCTTACGAGATTTTACCACCCAACTCTGTCAAAAGTAGTAGTTGGTCTATGTCTCGCTGTTACTTCCCTATCTATCAAGTCAATGAAAATTGCCTCCTTATTGGCCGTCCATGTGGCTACATTTTTGTCATGGTCAATCTCTACAACCTCATCATCATGAGTTTCTTCGTTACCCATTTCCATCTACAACAATTTCTCAATTATACTAACAATTTATCAACACATAACCATACTACTAATTCGCAAATGCAACATGGGTCAAGGTGTACAAGTAAACAAGTCTAAGTTAACATCAAATCCAAGTAAATATTGCTATTCAAATTAGGCCAAACCACTTAAAGATGACTATAATTAAATTAAGCCATGTGACGCCCCTAAAACGGGGGTCATTTATAAGTCCATTGACTATCCGTCAACCCGCAAAAATACCCGTGAGTATCGCACGACCCGACATCACGTCAATAGCATCCCTTAAGTCGGGATTATAACCCACACGTGTGACATGTGTACAGGTTATCATTTAATCAACTAGAGTCCAATATATCTTATTTGATATCAATATGTGTCCTTTGAACCAAAGAAACCCAAGCCTGAAAGAATAACACATAATATTTAAAATTTCAAATTCACGTTCGAATGTTATTTGGTGTTCGAACGTCACTTGCTCCCAGTACTTTTGCATTTCCATCAGAGTTCTGCAGACACTAAGTACTGGGACTCAATGTCTTTCGAATGTCAATCACGTTTGAACGTTATCTCAGTTTTTGTTGGAACTTTCAGTGAGGTTTTGAACTATTTAGAGGTCAATTTGGATAATTTTCGTGAGATACACTTTTGTAGCCTTGGATGTCTACTATCTACTGTCAAAATGTCAGATCCAATGGACAGCAGAATAAAAAGTTATGGCTCAAATACTAGACAGTATCTAAAATCTCTTTCCTTTTTGTCCATTTTTGCCTTTTTCAACCGTTTTTTATTTCAAACCCATTCCGATTTTTTCCAAAATCACCTCAAACTTATACAACATATATTTATACATCCAACATAGTTGCCATAAGTTCTAGTACAATTTTTTTCATAATTTTACATGCCAAAAACTAAGTTTTCATAAATGTTTTACAAAAACTCAAATTTAAACCACATTCCGGCTTTCTTCACCCTTGATGGCCCGAATGAGATCCATCCACCGGCGTGCAACCCGCACATGAAATGTGCTCCCATATAGGGTGAGACACGCTCAATAGAATATTTTTTACCGAGGCTACTCCCCTTAGATGTACATAAAGTATTCACATGCAACAACAATTATCACAACAATTCCAATCAAGTGTATGCAACTCAATGAAGAAATTTACTATGACATGTCATGCAATGAGATGAGACTCACTCATGCACTCAATCTGAGCCCTTCCCAGATCCTCAACACATACAATGCCAACGTGTATGATTCTGTCATCCATGTTACACATCGAACGACATTTACAATGTAGGGTATTTCTTGTGGTGGATGTTTATGGACTTACACAAACGACACCCAACCGACACAGAATTCATGGACTTCCACCAACGGTTCTGCGTACACCGACACACTTTATGGGCTCTTATACCAACATAGTGAGTATCAAATCACGGGGTCTCTCACCTGAGGGATCTTCAGCCCCTTCTTGTTACCCCAACCCAATTTTTTTTTATGCAACTATGCGACTCAACAGAATCTTGGATCCATATCTTCCGAGTCTACCCATCATCCACCAAGTGAGGTGATGACGACAATCATTCATATGCACCCTCATGATGCGATGTCTCCATAAAAATGCAATGTAATGAACCATTGCATGTCAATGTCATGTCCCACATGTAATGAATGTCATATGGATAAGTTACACCACATATCATCGTATTCTATGAAAATTTATATCATATGCATATAACTTCAATAAATTATCATTATGCTCAATATATCAATAAGCATATGTCCACATATTGCAACAAACTCAAACATGTTATTTCAATTACATCAAAATAAACATTTAATTATTCAATGCATTTAATCAAACACTTTCAAGGAACAATTTATGAAACACATAGCATGCCACAAATTTCACCAAGTTACAAGAATGAATACAAGTAACTTCCATGTACCAAATTCAAGCAAGAATTGATTTTTAGACATTTCGATACCAAATTTCCTCATTCCATGACCATAGATACACTTTAGGTCAATTTTAATACTAAACCCTTTTTCATAAACATCAAAGGTTAGGAATAAAATCCTAGGCAAAACTCAACCTCACTTGAAGTGTGGAGAACTCCAAGAACAACAAATCTAAGCTCAAAGCTTTGATTTCCCAAAATTCTCTCATTTTTTGTTTGGATGCGTAGCCCTCGTCGATGTGATCAACTTTGATTCTTGACTCGACGGATTCCGACCAACGAAACTCCGAGAATCAGCGGAAGAAAGCTTGAAATCTTAATTTCTCTCTTCTCTCCCTTCTCTTCTCTTCCAACGTGTGAACTGAGTTGAATATGGGGTAAGAATATCTGATTTTTCAGACATTTAGTCCCTATTGATAATTTTTAAATGAGCGGTTCACATCGTGCCACACGTTTATCACTTTCGGGTTCGTTTTCATCCTGAAACAATTAATTTCACCCCACTTTAAGTTTAAATTATTTTTATTTGAAATTTTATCCAATTTTAAGAAAATTTCATAATTTCCGTTTTTTGGGACCTTTGTGAGATCATCCGCCACCCAGTCGCCTCGAACGACATGCAATATCTGACTATCTCAGAATTTTACGAAATTCGCTTGGGTGACTAGATTTCGCAATACGAATCCAGCAGTGAAATTCGTTGTGTTATACGAGCTCCAAAGAACACGTATTTTAACTATACATTACAGTGGCAAAATGACCATTTTGCCTTTTTTCGAATTTTTTTTAAATTGACTCAGGTTTTACAGGCAAGACCACTTAAAGATGACTTTAATTAAATTAGGCCAAACCACTTGGTTTTCTAATCTTGAAGATGACTAATTTTTAATAGGACTTGACTATATTCAATTGATATCTTCCACAAAATTCCAGAAGCTACTATAAACAATATGAGGTACCACGTTTTGTCTAGTTTTCATACAATTGTCCTCCCATTTTGTCTCATTCTGAAACTAAAAACCCATAACCTGCCAAACAACAATTATACAACGATACAACAAATTTGTAGTGCGTATAAGATTGATTCGAGTTTATTGCACCACATAAGATAGTTGTTACGAACAAATATTATATGGAATTAATTAAGTTTATGAATGGATCTAGAATCTTATCCAAATCCAAAAAAATTAGTGAACATACATTCAAAATTTTTATTGATCCAAATAGACTTATATCTCACGTACTTCACAGAGAGAAGAAAGAATGTGAAGCAATGTCAAACGAACACGAAAATTAATGATAATTAGGAGTAATTTAGAATGGACATTGATTAGTTCAAGTGGCAGCAGCAAGCCACCTATTTATGATTATTTTTCAAAGATCATATCACTTAGTTCACTAACACTCTCAATGGAGCCTACCAGGGCCCTTTATTTGTATGCTAGAAATTTTATAATCACAAATGGTTGTCTAGGACCCATGTTTGGGCTTCTACAACTCAGATCGTGGGTCATCTGGGGAACAAAATGCACATATGCAAATTTAACTCAGAATTCGACTACCTTTACTAAACTTAGAGGGAAGCATCAAAAGCTCAGGAGATTTGATCTAAATATTGCAATATAGTTTTAATAGTAAATATAATCTGGTGGAAAGAGAAGGAAAATGATATAACTAGAGATTAGAGCAATATATCAGACTCGCTTATCCTAAGATAAAGCAATATAACTAGTAAATACCGAACAACAAGAAGCCACATGGAATTTATCTGTCAAATGAAGGACTACATTCTGAGATCAGATTTTATTAATAAGACAGTCAAAAACCAATTCTCCGTTGCTCCCTTAGAGTTGGACATAGATACTGTAATTCATAAAATCGAATTC
Source organism: Ilex asprella (assembly GCA_023539305.1). Lineage (NCBI taxonomy): Eukaryota > Viridiplantae > Streptophyta > Magnoliopsida > Aquifoliales > Aquifoliaceae > Ilex > Ilex asprella. The sequence goes on from JAHQCQ010006002.1 coordinate 8,005, forward strand.
GTTCACACTACCAGGCTTCTCACAAAACACGAACTTGAGGAAAGTTGGGCAAGCACTGCTCCCCTTGAGAAGTCTATGTCGCTACAGTTATGATGCCCATTTTTTTTTTCAGATTTGCTATTGGTCACTATACCAAGCTTCTAATAGTTTCAAAGCACATTTGGCTTTCATTGGTTGGTATGTAAGCTCTATTGTTGAGCCTCTCTTATATGGTCTTATACCATCTTGTTTGACATCAGGGTCCAGTGAAGTATAAGTTCCAGCAACTCAATAGTAAATGCATATTGATAAACTTGAAGCTCTTGATTCCTCCTCCCTTTACCAAGGTAAACCTTATTACCATATCTTTGAGTGATTTTGCAGATAATTTATGGTTGTGATTAAGGATTAAAAAAAAAACTAGTAATGATCAAGTATGATGTAAGATACAACCACCCTTTATAATAATCTCCATAGATTCGAAACCAGATTTTTTTTAACTTACTATAGCCTTTTTTTTCTTTTTTCCTTCTACAAAGAGAATAGCATCCTAAACATTCTAAACAAAAAATCAAAAAACTAGCTACCCCAAAAACAAAGATGTTCATTGATAGACAAAACTCAAAATCAATAATGAAAATCTACATACAAATATACAGATCTATGCATATTGTGGTGAAAAAAAATCGATTAGGGTTTGTTATGTACAGATCTATGTAGATCTTTGCATATATATACAGATCTATGTATATATATACATATATCTATAAAAATAAAGTGATTACATTTACCTTCACAGCGAAAAGAAGCTTCTTCTTCGTCAATCTAAGCTAAGACAAATAAGAGAAGAGAAGGCCTAAGACAGAGAAGAGAAGAGATTAGCTAGGAGAGCTCGCTGAGACAGAGGAGAGGAGCTGAGCAAAGAGAAGAGAAGAGAAGAGAGAGGCTAAACAAAGAGAAGAGAAGAGAGTAGATGAGCAAAGAGAAGAGAAAAGAGGGGTTGATTCGTATGTGTTGTGTGAGGACCAAACAAACCACATATTTATATTATCTAATATGAAGTGGTATTTTGTGGCTAACAGGACTCGAAGTTGAGACTTCATTTATACCAACCCCGCGTGTTTTTGTGTTTCACGTGTTTCTTGGAACAAAAATTTTTTGTTATCAATTTTGTCTTTGTCTCCAAAAAATTAATATAAAACAAAAAAAAAACAATATCCAAACAAGTTGTTGTTTTTATTTTTGACAAAAACTGAAAACAAAAACACAAAACACAAAAACAAAGACCGAAAACAAACGACCCCTAATTGTGCTGTTTGTAGCTCAATCTGGGGTCCATTTGGCTAGAATTGTGTCGTTATCAATGAGATGACTTATTTATGCATTTATTACATAGTTATTGTACAGGAGAGTTACAAAATTCACAGTTCTTTCTTATTATAATTGTTGTTGCTGCTGCAGCAGTTGTTGTTATTGTAGCTATTATAAAACTTTAATAATACAAATAAATTATATTTGCATTGTCAAATAATTATTTACCACCACTTTTCCTTATTTTAATGATGATTGATATAGTCCTTGTAGGCTGACAATCAGGATTACATCTACAACCATTTGTAACCATTTACTCTGCTCACCACCTGTAAATAGTGTAAATAAAGAAAGATCAACTACTCTACGAGATTTCACCCTTTTTCCCCTAGTGAATTTTTGCTTGTCCCCCTCCCAAAGCTCTTTTTTTTTCTTTGTGTGTTTTTTGAAAATAGAGAAGAAAGATAGCTCCTTTGACATTTCTTGGAACAATTCATGCATACACAATTCTCTGTTCCTTTTGCAAAATTATAAACAATGTTTGGAACTATTTTTTGTGTTTCTTTATTTTTTATTTAAAACATCCCAATCTTCAGTTTAAATGTTCCTTTTAGACTTTGCTACGTACAGGTGTGGGATATGTAGTGTAGTGCAAGCTAGACAATAGCCAAAAGGATAAGGAGATCTGATTGCTTGTTTCGAAGTTTAGAAAGAGAGCAAATGATGCTTCTTGCAATGTTCCTTGGCATGTTCTACACCATGAATTCTTTATTAAAAATATCATGGTTATCAGAGCATCAAAAACAGTGGCAACCTTTAAAGAATTTTTAAAGCTTGTGTGAAGTGAGCTCATTGGATAGCATGAGGATCCTAATAAATCTGCTCAATGATCAAAACAAAACCATCCATTTTGAGGCATCTCATTTCTTTAAGCATTTTTCTCATAATCAAAAATAAGCATCTTGAGATAATCAATGTCCTTTTCACAAGTTGAACCAAGTTCCTCAAATACATTGGTGACTCATTGGTGACTTCAGGTTTTCTAAAGAGTACCCATAAATCGTTCATCTGCTGCTTTAGACAAATGTGAGGTCTCACAATAATTTCATATATGCAAATACTAATGCATTTTAAGTTGTATTAGTTTTTATTTCTTTTGAAAACTGCAAATTTTGGCCCCTTACGGCTATTATGATACTGTAGAAATATTAGTGGATCCTTAGACAAAAATATACTCACATTAACTTATGTTCTTTAAAGTAGATTGTGTAGGTTTTGAGCTTATTGTTAGTCCTTATGTTACTAATGTTTATTGGTTATGGTGAGATAAATTGTGTAACCTTCCGTAAGTCATCACAAATCATGATGACGTGACTATGAGTGTTTTGGGACTTCACCAACCAACCATTTCATTTTTCAGAGGATGATGTCGGTGTTTTCTACCCGGATCAGTAAATTGATGAAAGAAAAACTTGCTCACAGTGCGGCTTAAGATAATTTTAAAGTCTAAAGCGAAAACATTAAATAGAGGCCTTTTAATTTTTAGTATTATTTTTTAAAAAAATAAAATTATTTATTTTTAATTTTCTATGTGATAAGGTGTTGGAATTTGACTCAAACTCTCTAATTGTTATGAAAGAGAGTTTGTTGGGTAATCAATATTAGAATCCTATATGGAATAGGATTATATTGGAATAGTTTAAATATATCATAAATAGGTATATTAGACATGTGATAAAAAACACATAGATGAAGTTGTATCTAAATAGGTTTCAGTTACAGTATTTTATCCCTATAAATAAGATTGAGTATTATGTAATCAGTTACCAGATGATTAGTTTTTCATTGAATAATACATCAATGTAGATTTTTGGTTCGTGGATGTAGGTACAATGTACCAAGGTGGGTATGCTATATCGAACCATGTTATATCTTTGTTTCATATTTTTTATTGTTTTCCTATCTTTGAATTTTTATCTTTTAATAAGTATTATTTGTGTTAATTATCGATGTGTAAAACCAACATAAGAAGACAAAATAAGGATGTGTTAATATTGTTGAGAAAGAGATTTCAACTTTTGTTTTTTATCACAAAGAGAGAGAGAGAGAGAGAGAGAGAGAGAAAGAGTGAGAATAAATATGAACTAAATTTTGAGTATTTTTTTTATTTCTAAGTTTTTAATGTTATGGATTGGATTATAGGCCCAAATTATTGCAATAAAAATTTTGATTAGATTTAATTTTTTGGGACTTTTTTGTAGGGCTAAAAATTTAATGAAATTAATTTTTTTGTGGTTAGTGATGTACCTAAAATTATGACGTCTTCTATAAATTTGGGATCTAAAGCCCATATTTTTTTTTTCATACTGTTGGCCGAGACTGCTTGCTCATTTCTTGCAATAGTTGTAAATTTGGTGTCATTTCAGGATCAACTGATTGATTATTTCTAGCAAGGGAAATACTCTGTTTCATAGCTAACTTCTACATCTTTTCATTATTTCAATCATGATTGATGTCTTTCCTGTATCCAAAAATATCAGGTTTATATTTAAAACTATTGTAACCATTCACTCTGCTCATAACTGGTAAATTGCGAGTAGAAGCTTCCCTTTAGTCATGGCTTAAAAGCACCAAAATTAGATGGTTTGAGTCTCTTCCCCAGGTGTGTATTGGCTGCTCGGGAACAGATTTTTCTCAAGATTTGAAGATTCCTCTCCAAGTCAGAATGCTTCTGATGCAAGATCAGCAAAGAATAAAAGTGTTTAGGAAAAAGTTTGTTATTCTTTGATTCTTTAATTGCTGCAGTGGTGCTATACTGTTAAGACAAGGTTGTTTGTCTTTTTTTGCTTTTGTAAACAATTTTGTTGGAATAAAATAAAGTGTTGATTTGTTAAAAAAAAAAAAAGTGTACACAACCCGAAAACAGTATAGGAACACGACACAAAATTAGATGATTTTAGTTTTTTTTAAATCATCTGTTTCGAAAACAAATGGACTCAACACAACATGATTGATAAACAAATCAAGTATAATTAAAACAACTCAAAAAAAATATATTACACGACTCGTTTATATACCTATTATACACGAATTATACACGACACGAGCCCGATATAACACGATCTGTTATACATGAATTAATAAAGGAATTAGGTATGGGTGAAGTATTTTTTTACACGAATCCATTAAAACTCAACATGAATATGTCTCACCTGACACGATTAACAGGCCTATTTGGGAGCAGCGGAGTCTCGAGAAAAAGGTCAACAAAGGGAATGAGACTCTAACATTGAACCTATTTAGTGAACTTTGTAAAAATTGAAAAATGGGCTTGTTTGGTTTACATCTCAAAAAAAAAAAATATCCAAAAATTATTTTTGGAAAGAGTTTTAAGAAAGTGTTTTTAAAAATTTTTATATTACAAAACTTGTTTGGTTATATATTTTTTAAAATAGTTTTAAAGAACAAAAATTATAAAATTTGTTTGGACAATAATCCACAATTCCCACATCTTTTTTTTCCCTTCTCTCTGTCTCCACAAAACACACACACACACACACACACACACACACGTATGATGGGACACTTTCTGTGATCAAGGGGAGACGAGACACGTGTTCTCGACATATTGGTCGCAGAGGGTTCTTTGGATAACACGCCATCTCGGCACTAAAGGTATCTTGGAGTCCACTACAGGCACCTTGGATTCCTCCACTATAGGCACCTCGGAGTCCTCCACTAAAGGTACCTCGGAGTCCACTACAGGCACCTCAAAGCCCTCTACTAAGGGTACCTCGGAGTCCACTAAAGGTACCTCGGAGCCCTCCACTAAAGGTACCATAGATTCCAAGACATGTTGTTTGCGGAGTCCTCAACATGTTTTCCGTAGAGCACTCTCCACCTAACACGTCATCTCGGCACTAACGGTACCTCAGAGTCCAAGACACGTCATCTCGGCACCAAATGTACCTCGGAGCTTCATCATGTGACATCTATCCTCGACTCTCAACTTCGCCAATTTTTGGTGATCACATTAGGACTTAGGCTATGGCAAATAATGGAGTTCTTATAAAAATCAAGGAATGACGTCACCACGTCAGAGGTGGGGGCGGCTCTTAATCATCAAACCCTCTTTCCAAGGTAGTCAAGATGACAAGATAGGCAATTTGGTGACCAATAGAGAGAGTCCACGAAGTACAAAGTCCAGACGACATGACCTTTTGGATGGAAAATGACGCAAATGCCCCAGCGCATGATCCCTCAGAAGGATGTGACACATTTATTGTTTGGCGGACTCTGGGAGGAATGCATTACATGATTGGGGATCTGGGCATTAAATGCAGAGTTTTCTTTTGCCATGATAAGAAAGACACTCTGCCCTAGGACTGTACTCCACAGGTTGCCTTCCAAAAGGACTAATAAGAGGCTTCCTCTTAAAGGGATCCACCTGTCCGCAATGATTACCTTCATAACAGTATAAATAGCTCTTACAAATGCAAAATAAAGGTATGCAAATGGAAATCAAATCCAAACAGTGCTTTCTTCTTCCCTTATCTCAAAGAACTGACTTGACCGTCAGAGGAGATACGCCGGAAACACTTGGCGTTCTTTCAACCCTTCTTTTGAGTGTCAGGATACGCCAAAAAATACTCCAGCCTGCTAGAATCGATCGAACAGCGTGATGGTCAACTCATCACCACTCCTTAGGCCACCCTTCGGCCATCTTGCGCCTTCCTTTATCACGAGATAGTTGACTTTCGAGGTAAACACGAGTTCACCGAGGGAGAGATCTGTTTCTATTTATTTATTGTGCAAAAATTAGCTCGCACAATCTAGCGTCGTCTGTGGGAAACGACTGAGTTTTCCAAAGAATAGTGATCATGGTAAATACTTATCAAAAGGGGAAGGGTCCTCAACAAAAGGATATTGATTTACTAGCCCCTCCACACCAAGAACCAAAAACTATATCGAAAGTGTCAACAAGGAACTTTCGAATCGTTCTAAGGAGAAAACCCGCCAAGCTAGTTCGAGTATCGCAGCTGGAAAATCGACCCCTTGGTTCGTTAACTGGCTGACATGATTAAGGAAAAGTTGGGGGATCGATTACAAAAGTTAGAGGAGGACAACGTCAACGTCCTCAACCGTCTCGATGCATTTACACTCTCCAGCAGAGGAACTTGAGACTCGCGGTAATCACGAGAGCCCTCCGTCAGGGATCTGGGAGGTAGCGATCTGAGGAATAGCCTAAGTGGAGGAGCAGGGAGCTCCAAGGCTCCGTAACGCCCGGGAGCCAGGGGCAGCTCCCGGAGGCTCCAGCCAAAAGAAATAGAACATTGTCTTGGAGTGACCTCCGTCAAAGGCTATCCGGACGAGGGGCGTGGAGGAGTCAGATGAAGGGTCAACCCACTCCGTCCGACACCCTGGAACTGGGGGGCATGCTGATCGACACCGAGAAGGTGGAGAAATGTGCCCCAAATAGAGGGAAGACCTTAAGGTACGTTTGGATCCTATAAAAAGGGATAAGGCTCCCCTGGAGAATGACATAGACGACGAAGCTAACCAGTCGCCCTTCATTATGCATATCGTGGAGATCAGGTCTCAAAGGAGTTTGTGGTGCCAAGGTTCAAGGTTTATGACGGACGCTCTGACCCGGAGGCCCACCTCAGGCAATACAAACAAATGATGTTCCTGTACCACTCAGATCACTGATTTCTATGTTGGGTGTTCTTAATGAGCCTAGGGGACACTGCTATGAAATGGTTTGAAACCTTTCCACCCAGTAGTTTAGGGTCTTGGAAGGAGCTAACCAGATAATTTTATGTCCGTTTCATCACAAGGAGCAAGCGCCCCAAAGATGTTGGATCGTTGTTGATCCTCCGACGAAAAGAAGGCAAAACACTCCACCAGTACGCCACACTCTACTGGAAAGAAGTGAACGAGGTGGAGAGATGCTCAAAGGTCATGGTTGTGGCCTCTTTTAGACTTGGCATCTCTAGGGACACCGACCTTTACAAGTCCTTAAAAAGAAAACACCAGTGGATATGGGCGAGTTGATGGCCCGAATCAATAAGTACTCCAAGATAGAAGATGAGACTCAATTGAGAAGGACCATATAAGGTCACATCAATGAGAGGCTCCAGATCATACAGAAGATGAGACTTATTTGTAATGAATTTGAAGAAGTACTTTTTTTGAGAAATTGAAAGATGCCTTTGATGCCAAGTGTGTTGTCTTGGAAGGGGCATGACCCCGGAGTGAGTTCAAAGGCTCTCCTCCAAATAAAGACAGGAGCTCGCCTTCTAGAAAGGGCATAGCCCTAGAGTAAGTTCAAAGGCTCACCTCCAAATAAAGAAAGGAACTCGTCTCCCAAAAAGGGCATGGCCCTGCAGTGAGTTCAAAGGCTCGCCTTCTGGAAAGGGTATGGCCCCGAAGTGAGTTCAAAGGCTCACCTCTAAATAAAGACAAGAGCTCGCCTCCTGGAAAGGGTATGGCCCTGGAGGCAAAGTTTACAAGGAACACTATTGCCTCTAAAGAAACAAAAGGAGCGAAGCCTCCTAGAAGGGACATGGCCCCAGAGGCCAAGTCTTCAAGGAAGATTCTTGCCTCCAAAGAGACAAAGGGAGTACAATCTCTTGGAAGGGGCATGACCCCGGAGGCCAAGTTTTCAAGAAAGATTCTTGCCTCCAAAAGATCCAAGGAGCGAAGCCTCCTGGATAAGGCATGGCCCAAAGGACGTTGCCCTAAAATAACCCAAGGAGCCAAAGTCTGTAGGAAGAAACTTAGTCCCGAAGACAAAAAAGGAGGGTTTTGCGTCCCTCAAACTGCAGAATCAGAAACTAAGTTACAAAGAAAGTGAAAAGACGGTTCTATGGAGGACCAGTGACATCGCCCCCAATGTTTCTTTCAATGTGGACAAAGAGCTCATCGACACTGGAAGATAAGGAATTGGCACTCTAAGAGACAAGATATTCAAGCCTTTTCATCTTCATTTGCCATGTTTTCTAGTCAATATGAAGATCAAGGGTTGGGGGGCTGTTGATGGGACACTTTCTGTGATGAAGGGGGACGAGAAATGTGCCATCGACATATTGGCCGCGGAGTATTCTTTGGACGACACGTCTTCTCGACACTAAAGGTACATCGGAGTCCTCCACTAAAGGTACCTCGGAGTCCAAGACATGTTATCTGCGAAGTCCTCAACATGTTGCCCGCGGAGCACTCTCCACCTGATACTTCATCTCGGCACTAACGGTACCTCAGAATCCAAGAGACTTCATCTCAGCACCAAAGGTACCTCTGAGCTTCATCACGTGACATCTGTCCTTGGCTCCCAACTTCGCCAAGGTATTGGCGATCACATTGGGACTTGGGCTATGGCAAATAATGGAGTTCTTATAAAAGTCAAAGAATGACGTTACCACTTCAGAGGTGGGGACGGCTTTTAATCATCAAACTCTCTTTTCAAGGTAGTCAAGATGATAAGATAGGCAACTTGGTGACCAATAGAGAGAGTCCACAAAGTACAAAGTCCAGACGATGTGACCTTTTGGATGGCAAATGATGCAAATTCCCTTGCGCATGCGTAGCCACAACGAAGGACATTAAATGATCCCTCAGAAGGATATGACACATTTATTGCTTGGCAGACTCCGGGAGGAATGTATTAAATGCTTGAAAATTTGGGCATTAAATGTAGAAATTTCTTTTGACATGACAAAAAAGGCACTCTGTCCTAGGACTATGCTCCACAGGCTGTCTTCCAAAAGGACCAATTAGAGGCTTCCTCTCCAAGGGATCCACATGTCTGCAATGATTACTTACATGAGAGTATAAATAGCTCTTACAAATACAAAACAAAGGTATGCAAATGGAAACCAAAATTCCAAACAGTGCTTTCTTCTTCCCCTCTCTCAAAGAACTGACTTGACTGTCGGAGGAGATACGCAGGGAATACTCCGGCGCCCTTTTAACCCTTCTTTTGAGTGTCAGGATACGCCGAAAAATACTGCAGCCTGCTGGAATCTATCGGACAGCCTGAAGGTCTACTCATGACCACTATTTAGGGCCCTTTTTGGCCATCGTGGGCATTTCTTTGTCACGAGATCGTCAACTTTCGAGGTAAACACGAGTTCAAAAATGAAGAGATTTGTTTCTATTAATTTATTATGCAAAAATCAGCACGCACAACGTACACATGCACACACACAGAGGCATACACACACACACACATAGATACATACACAAATGCACACAAATCTGTGTAGATCTAAAGCTTCTGTGTAGATGATGAGTTGGAGCTCATATCTGTAATCTTCTGTGCAGACGACGAGTTGGAGAAGACGACGACGGTTCATTCATTGCAGACAAAGACGAGATGTTCATTCTGTGCAGAGGACGAGCTGGAGAGTCTGGGAAAGAGGAAGGAAAAAAAAAGAAGTCTATTGCTGCTAAGGGAACTCGAAGAGCAGACGTTACTAAAGGGTTTAGTGACCTTCGTGCTTTCACAATTTCTAGCCTCAAACTAAGAAAACAAGTCATCCTTGTTTTTCTATTTCTTTGCTCCAAATCTCATTATTTTTCCCAAAATTTTGAGAATAAAAATGCTAACCAAATGAGTTTTAAGTGTTTTTGAGATTTTAAGAACAAAAAACAGGTTTGCAAACCAAACACCCCTGTAGACTTTTGTGCTTTCCTAGTGAAAATTGAAAATCATAATGTTGGAATGTTTTCTTTGATCTGTAGGACCCTAATACTTTTTAAAACAGATCTTAAAAATTTTACAATAATATTACTTGTCCTTAATATTTGTACCAAATGTATAATAACCATTAGAGAGTGATGATATTAGGCTTTATTCAATGGCCTAATGAAGGCCTTTTTGTTTGTGTAGGGGTGGCTTGGGTATTGCATTTATCGAGGTTGCTTACTGCCTTTTGGGGTGCATGGTGGTGGCAGAGGTGGCTTGGGTTTGTGGTTTCAGGCAATGGATTGAGGACAACGGATTTGGGTGGATTTGTTGTGTTCTTGATTTTGGTTTCTGGTGCCGGTGGGGACTATGGTGAGTGGGATGATTGAAGGCGGAGGTTGTGATATTAATGTTCGACACAAACCCGTAACGACTCAATACGAATCTAACACGATACGATTCAATTGTCACCCCAAATCTTAGTCAACACACAAAAAAAAATAGTCATTTTTGTTTTACATCCATCCAACCAATCATAACGGAAGGAAAGTGAATTATTCCTACTTTCCTTCCTTGAAGGATAGAAAGTGTATCCTTCCTACTTTTCATCCTTCCTACTTTTCATCCTTCCTAGCAAACGGATCATTAGGGTGGGTAGAGGATAAAATTAAATTAATTAATTTGAATTTACAGATTTAATTTAATTTAATTAATTTAGATTTGTTTCTAATGTATAACAACTATTGAATTAATTCTGTATTCTTATAAATATTGGGATTCACGATCAATTCAAAAGTTATGAACAATTAGGTCAATAAATTATGTATAATTAGTATTGTTGTTTGATGAGTCCGGACTTAATTAAGCTAAGGCCCAATCCGAACGGAGTCGAAGAAGCCCATAGAAGAGCCCAAAAGACCCATGTAGTTGGGCCAACCAAGTGACAAAAGTCAAGGAAAACGGAGGAAGGACCAAGACCGCACGAGGCAGCGAGGAGCGTCGCCCGAAGCCCCTAGGGCGCCGCCCAGGGCACCAAGGGCGCCGCCCAAGGCCCCTAGGGCGCCGCCTAGGGCACCAAGGGCGCCGCCCAGGCCCCTAGGGCACCCGGTTCCGCGCTCGGCCTCTCCTTCGTCCGCTCCTGCGACCTCTCCTCCTTCGCCATTTGACTCCGGTGTGAATCCAAGTCTAATTCAAGTACGAGCTCGACGTCCGACCTCAAGACCGAGACGAGCACCAAGTCACACCAACTCAAAGTCGAACACCAAAGGAAGGGACAAGGCAGCCCAAGGTTCCAAGGGCGCCGCCCAAGGCACCTGGGGCGCCGCCCAGGCCCCCTCCGAAGTGGGCGCCGCCCACCCCTTGGCTCCATTGACCTCTCCTCTTGGCTCCTCTTCATGCCTTGACGCAACACAAGTCCAAAACCACTCCGAAGCAAGTCCAAGCCCAAGGCTAAGCATGAGCACACTCCACACCCGGATGACGTCCGAGTAAATAGGAGCACGTGGAGGAAGACTCGGGATACGAAGATCTCCTACCGTAATTCTACCTTCCAAAGAAGTCCACTCCTACCATAACTCTACTTACCAAAGAGGTTCACTCCTACCATGTTTGTACTTACCAGATTGACGGGAGACTTCTCCCTCACGTCACCGCCTCACCGCCTTGGTGAGCCTATATATAATGTAAGCCCTCACTGTATAAAGGGCAAGACGATGACTCTTGAGACAGATGAGACTACTTGCACTCAGCAAACTCTCTAAGCTCTCTGTACAGTCTCTCTAGACTCATTGTAAATTCTCTGGAGTGCCACAGTTGATCAATAAAACACCCTCGGCCACCGTCGCCGTTCGAAGAGTGGACGTAGGTCGTCCGAGACCGAACCACTATAAATCTCTTGTGTTGACTCTTATTTACAGTTTTGCCACTAATTGCCATTGATTGCTCATTAATCACCCTTGTGACTGTTGATCTCGCACCATACGATTTTGTGCATCATCAGTTTGGCGCCGTCTGTGGGAATCGACGTAGTCTTCCTACCCTACTCGCAATCCATGGCAATCACCACCAGATCGAAGTCTCATCAACCCGGAGACAACAACCCTGTGCACCGGGAGGAGGCTCCGCCTCCCCTCGCACCCGAAGGACCCTCTGCTACGGCGACTCCCGCCATTGGGTCACAACAACAACTCCTGCAGACCATGCAGCTGCTGGTGAACCAAAACTAGCAGATCATCCAGTTGATACTCTCTCAAGGAGGAGCCACCCATCACCCTGTTGGAGGAGTCCAACTCCCTCCGACGGGAGAGGAACCATTGTCTGTCCTCTCCGGACGTCAGGTCCCTCATCGGAATGCTTCAGCACCACGCCAGGGAGTCCCTTGTCAGCCGATCCCTCCTCACCGTGCAGGGAGCTCGCGTGTTCACCCTTTGCACGTGCCTGCGCATGAGGACGAGGGAGAGAGTCAGTATGGAGACCATGAAAGCCAGTACCATCACCAGGATGTCCCCAACCAATGGAACGAGAAGATTAAGGAGGTGCAAAACCAACTCGGTGACGCCCTCAACGCCATCAAGGCGCAAGCACCGACACCCGTGGATTACCTGGTAAGACGCACTGACACACCCTTCACTGCTGATATTGTCAACTACCCACTCCCTTCGAAATTCAAAATGCCCAACATCGACACCTTCGATGGCAATAGAGATCCCCTTGACCATCTGGACACCTACAAGTCCCTCATGCAACTCCATAATGTGCCGAGGAGATCATGTGCCGAGCATTCCCCACCACCTTGAACGGGTCCGCTCGTCAATGGTTCTCCAAGCTCAGGCCTTCCTCCGTCCGTTCTTTCGAGGAACTAAGCAGGTCCTTCGTCTCCCACTTCATTGAGGGACGCCGTCATCAAAAGCCAGTGACCCACCTGCTCACCATTAAGTAGGATAGGGATGAAAGCCTTCGTGACTACCTTGCTCGCTTCAATGAGGAGGTGCTCCAGATCAATGAGTCGGATGACAAGGTGGCCATGGCTGCTTTTATCGCCGACCTCCGAACATCCAGTTTCATGTTCTCAGTCATCAAGAAGCCGCCCTCTGGCATGCCCGAACTACTGGCCAGGGCACAAAAATATATGAACGCCGAGGACATAGCCAAAGCACGTAGAGGTGAGTCCTCCCGAGGGGAGAAGAGGAAAGATAGCCGAGAAAACCAAAGGGAGGCCGAGAACAAGAGAAAGAAAGCCGAGAGGGTCCCCGTAAAGGACCGCCTCGGACCACTACCCCTGAGGGACCGACAGCCATTCACTCCACTCAATGCCTCGGTAGAGCACATCCTACTCCAGATACAGGATGACCCAGCCATCCGCTGGCCCGAAAAGATGAAGTCTGACCCCAAGCACCGAAATTCCAGTAAGTATTGTCGCTTCCACCGCGACCATGGACATGACACGGACGACTGCTTCCAGTTGAAGAAGCAGATTGAGGAACTTATCCAACGGGATCATCTCAGACAGTATGTGGCTGGGCGAGGACCTGCCCCGCCGCACGGAGAACACGAACACCAGCAACCCCTCAGTGAGATTCAAACCATCGCCGGAGGACTAGGAGGAGGAGGTGACTCTAAATCTGCCAGAAAGGCTCACGCCCGCAGAGCCAGACAAGCGGAGTCTCATGACTCTCGCCCGACGAAGACCCCACAACAGGGGGAGGAGGAGGTTATTACCTTCTCAGACAAAGACCTTGCAGGAGTCCAAGTCCCTCACGATGATCCTTTAGTGTTGACCCTGATGGTGGCTAATTACCAAGTCAGAAGGATCCTAGTCGACAGTGGGAGCTCAGCCGACATCCTATTCGTCACAGGCTATGACAGCCTTCACCTTGGCAGGGAGAGGCTACAGCCGGTTAGAACTCCCTTGGTTGGTTTCTCAGGAGAAAGAGTTCAGCCGTTGGGATCCATCACCTAACTCGTCACAGCAGGGACTGCTCCCCGGAGCTCTACTATAATGGTAAATTTCCTTGTACTCGATTGTCCTTCTGCTTACAATGTGATTCTTGGGCGTCCTGCCCTCAATGCCTTAAGGGCAGTACCCTCCACTTACCATCTACTCCTCCGTTTTCCAACTCCCAATGGGATTGGAGAGATAAGAGGAGATCAAGTCTCAGCCAGAGAGTGCTACGTAGCCTCAATGAGGGCTAGAGGACCGCAAGACACTCTACAAGTTGAAGTGTTCGATCCCAGAGATGACAACACCATGGAAAGGGGTGAACCAGCAGAAGAACTCCAACCAGTGATACTGGATGACACCCTTCCAGAGAGGAAAGTCTACTTAGGCTCCTCACTCTCCCAGGAGCTGGCATCTGCTTTGATAGACTTCCTCAGGAGAAACACGGACGTCTTCGCCTGGTCCCATGAGGACTTGGAGGGCATTGACCCCGAGGTGGCCTCCCACCGACTCAATGTTGACCCCAGATGCAAGCCCGTTCGCCAGAAATTGAGGAGTGTGAGCACAAAGAAGGGACAAGCCATGGAGGAGGAAGTAGACAAGCTCTTGACTAACGGGTCCGTAAGGGAGGTAGCCTACCCAGACTGGCTATCCAATGTGGTAATGGTGACAAAGGCCAACGGAAAGTGGTGCCTCTGCTTGGACTTCACAGAGCTCAACAAGGTCTGCCTCAAAGACAGTTACCCTCTCCCCCGCATCGACCTGCTCATCGACGCCACTGCAGGACACAAGCTCCTGAGTTTCCTCGATGCCTACTCCGGCTACAACCAAATCAGCATGTTCCCCCCAGACCAAGAGAAGACTTCGTTCAATACCCCTAGAGGCACTTACTGCTATAGGGTGATGCCATTCGGACTAAAGAACGTCGGAGCCACATACCAACGCCTCGTCAACAAGATGTTCGAGGCCCAGATCGGGAGGACCATGGAAGCATATGTGGATGATATGTTGGTGAAAAGTATAGTGGCCACAGATCATGTCGCACACCTGCAGGAGACCTTCGAAGTGCTGAAAGCCTACAAGATGAAATTGAACCCTGAAAAGTGTGCCTTCGGTGTAGGCTCAGGGAAGTTCCTAGGCTTCATGGTCCATAAAAGGGGCATCGAAGCCAACCCAGATAAAATCAGAGCAGTCTTGGAGATGAAGTCTCCTGCCTCAACCAAGGAGGTCCAACGCCTCAACGGAAGAGTAGCGGCTCTTAACAGGTTCGTTTCTAAGTCTGCTGACAAGTGTCTTCCTTTCTTTAAAATCCTTCGCAGGTCCTCCCAGTGGGGTCCAGACGCTGAGGAGGCCTTCCAGAAGCTCAAAGCTTACCTCTCCACACCACCACTACTCTCTCATACTGTACCAGGAGAAATCCTCTACCTCTACCTCTCATCTTCTCCCTCTGCAGTAAGCTCCGTACTCATCAGAGAGGAGGGAGGCATCCAGAAGCCTGTCTACTATGTAAGTAGAGCCTACCGAGGAGCAGAGGTGAGGTACTCAGAGTTAGAGAAGTTGGCTCTCGCCCTTGTCACTACCGCCAGACGTCTGCGCCATTACTTCCAAGGTCACACCATCACGGTGGTCACCGATCAGCCGCTTAAGAGAATCTTGGGGAAGCCTGATGTCTCAGGCAGACTCCTCAAATGGGCTGTAGAGCTAAGTGAATTCGACGTGCGGTACCAACCAAGGGCCGCCATCAAAGCACAGGCGCTCGCAGACTTTGTAGCGGAGTCCACACCTCTCCAGGAGTCCCAAAATGAAGGACTAAGCGCCCCTGCGCACACGTGCTCAGTACATACCGACTCTCTCAACCAGGAAGTTGGACCAGTTGCCGTACGAAGACCCGCCGACCCGGAGGAGGAACAGGGGGTAGAGCCACCGACCGGGCAAGCC
>JAHQCQ010006003.1:0-23766 GCA_023539305.1 Ilex asprella
ATATATATATATATATATATATATACATATACTCGGACCCTTTCTTCTCCATTTTAAGTGGCTGATGAGTTTCATGATTAAAAATAAATAAATTTCAACTCATCTAAGAAACTGCAAGCATATAGAAGATCAAACGAGTTATTGATATATTGAATGCTGATAAATACTGATACCGAAAATCTGCAAGGTCAGTTTTGCATGAGATAAATGATAAAAAATGACCATAAATTATAAATCAAGGGCACAATAATATAGATAAATCAAGGGTACAATAATATAGATAAAAATTTTTCAAGATTCTAACATTTAGGAGAAGTATAGAGTATAGCTCACGAAGTCTATGAAATATCAATAATGTATTCATTGTTTGTCTTTTAGACTTTTAAATTGTAAATATTGAATTAACTATAATTTAATATTCACTTGGATAATTTGTATGGTTGTTAGTAAACAATTATGATATTTATCGATGACGGATGAAATTGACATAAGATTATTCATTGAGGATAAAAGAGGAAACCAAATGTTTTTCTTTGTAAGATCATTTTAGAAGTATTATAGATATAAATATAGATATAGACACAAATATAGATAGTACAATTGTGTTCATGTATCTTTTAGTTTCTTTAACCGAGTGAATTATTAACTGTCTTTTCATTGCTCTAGCCAACAGTTTAGTGGAGATAGTGGAGGATGGAAATTATTATGTTATAAATAGCTTTATAGATTATTAAGGATGTGTAGAATTGTCTTTATACATTTTTTCAGGGGTAATAAGGGAAATAAAAAGTTTTTCATACTTCTTGACATTTTAAAGTAGTATAGATATAGATTAAAATTTATTTAATCAAATAGCTAGATTTTTTTATCTTTAGCTTTTCGAGACTCAGATCACTTGAAAAAAAATTGATCTGATGGTCCTAATACGAAATTTCCTCTCCCTCCAATTTTTTGAGCAAGACTTTTATTATTTCCACAATTCTAAGACTTCTATCTATCTTATAACTCTTTATCTCATGTTACACATTAATTAGGTCGTTAATTATGATTCTAATTAAATATTATTTTTAAAAATTTCAAATAAACAAATGGACCTTAAATATAGACTTTTGGGTCAAAACGAGTCGAATGACTATAATTTAGGTCATATTTTGTATTGAAATAAAAATACTATAATATCTGAATGGTATGATAGGCGAATAATATATGTATGGAATGTGATATATCTATATACTAAGGAAACTATCATTATTTGTCTTGAACTTTTTGCGGCTCAGATTGTTTTAAGATTGTTGATCAAATGATTGAAATTCCTCCTCCAAATTTCATTTTACTCGATTATCGGTTCAGAGTGATTATGATTAAGATTCGAATTGAGCTGAATTTAATTGTCGAGTATAAAGTATATATTCTTACTTAAATTTAACTTTGCTTAAATTTTATGAGTATTCAAGTTGAAGTCAAATAAAGAATAAAAAATTAAAAAAAAGTTATCGCATTACAATGAACGAAAATAGATAAAAATTAGTTTGTAAGTTTAAGATAAAAGTGTTAATTGAGTCAAATCTAAATTCAATTCTCAGTTTGACGTAATTATGATTAAGACTCGAATTGAACTAAATTTAATTGTCGAGTATAAAGTATAAATTCTTGCTTTAATTTAAAGGGTGGGGTTATTCTCACTTTCAAATCTTCATTCTCATCCCATTTAATTTCTTATTATCAAACTACTAAGTCCACCATTTCTATACCCACTCCATGCTATATACACCTCTTTTAAAAAGAAAAAAACAAAACAAGGAAAAGAAAAAAGAAAGAAAGAAAGAAGCAAATCAAAAGAAGAATGGAAAAAAACAAATAAAAGATTAAAAGAACAAGCTAAACTACAAAACGCAAAACTACAAGACGCAAAACAGGACATAACAAAAAATTATCAAACAAGAAAAAAATAACAAGTATAGATGCAAAACCTAAATAAGATAAAAAAATAACAAATAATTTGAAAGCATACATATATATACACATATATAAATTTTAAATAAAAAATTATTAAACTTGATAGAGATATCAAAACATACCTAAAATAATGAAATCCCATACAATAAATAGTAAATCAAATATAGAATTAAAATGAAAAATAATACTGACTTGTATCTCACTAACAAAACTCATATTACAAAAATATTTTTATAAGTGCATGAGATGAAATAGAGAATGAAACCCTAATGATGACAAAATATAAATAGAGTTTACTTATTAAACAGGGTATATATAGTATGAGGTGGACTTAGTTATTAATGGGGTGGGTATAGAAGAGGTGGACTTAGTAGTTTGATAATGAGAAATTAAATGGAGTGGGAATGGATATTTATGCGGTGGGAATAGCCCCACCCAAACTTAAATTCGATTGAATTTTATGAATATTTAAGTTGACTTCAAATGAAAAATAATTTTTTATTTCTCAACAATTTTTTTTACATTTACGAGAATTCATGTGAAACTTTTGGAAGTTTTATTCACAAAAGTTACACAAACTCATATTAGAAAAATGGTGCAGAGATAATGTTATGAACTTTAAGTAAACACCTATGAAAAAATAAATAGTTATATTTTTTTTTGAAATTTGAGATACAGTTTATTAAAAATATTAAAATTGTGAATGTTTGATCAATAATAATTATATTTTCTCAGATTTTTAAATTAATATGTTGCAGTAATTATAGCATGACTTTCGTTATATAAAAGTTTGATTATATATGTTCTGCATACAGTTACATGTAAATATCAATTTGATCGTTGTATTATACATTCTCTTTATTTATGAAAAAAATATTTACAATTTTTATGAGTAACATAGTACCTTCAGGCACGGGTAATTATTAATACCTTCATAATATAGGTCTAACGTATAAAAAATATACGATAAGTATACGTTTTTTTAAATTAATACGATATCAATTTTTTTTACCAAACAAAGTATTAGTCTCGATTAAATAAAAAATAGTACAATCTAATATTTAATTCCATCATAATACGTCTACCAAACGAGTCCTATAAATATAAAATCCTAAAATATAATAAAATCTTCTAAAATTTTCTAAAAGTAACGATTTCTAACTTTAAAAGTAGCGATTTCTCTCAAATTCATTTTCACTATTTTTTCTTCTACTCTCACCATCTATTTCCAACTTTTTCTCTCCCTCAAACTCTTATTGTCTGGCTCCAGTTTTTTCTCCTTATCTCTAACTCTCTTGTTGTCTCTTTAAAATTTCATTCAATTTATTCATCTATAAGATCCTGACTTCATAATTGCACCCAATTTTTTTATCTAATCCCACCCAATCCCAAAAGAACTAAAATATTGAAAATAAATCATATCGCAACTCTCTATAAAATGTCTAATAATATTTAAAAAATTATTGTCTTCTTAAAATATTAAATGAGGTATCATGTAAAATTTTTGCTTTAGGCCTTAGATGATATGTAGGATTTCACTCCACTGGTGTATGAAGGTTAAGAAATAGTGTACAGACCGGGTTAAAGATAGACCCAAAATTTTGAAGAAGCTTGATCAGTAAAATAGTTTGACCAAAGAATCCGAGAAAAAAGAGATAGGTGACGCTGGATGTTTTTCTTTTGGTTTTCTGGATGGTTTTGTTGCTTGAAGGTTGCTTTTGGTGATGTATGTTCCTACTACTTTGTTGGATGTTGCTGCTTCTTGCTGGATGTTTTTTGGACTTCAATTTTGCTTGTGCTTGTCACTTTATTTTTGATCCTCTTGGATTGTAATTTTGTTATGTAATATTTTGCTATGGGGATGGTGGATCTTCTATTTTCTTGTTTTAGAAGATCTTCCATCCCTTTTGTTTTCACTTGTATACGGTTCCCTGTTCCATTTTTTATGAAATTGCCCTTACTTACCAAAAAAGAAAAAAGAAATAGCCTTCGTAATAGTTAACCAGACAAGTGAAAATCAGAGAAAGAACCATAACGGTAGATTGGAAAACCAAAGATGGAACCATAACAGTTGATTGAAAAATCAACAACGGATTATGGGCTATTTACTATGTGAAATCATCTTCGGAAAACAATTCTTGAAAGCATTGAGACGAGAAAACCCTTACAGATGAACTAAGGAGAGATTTTGGTGGAATTGCAAGAGGCAGTCAGTGATGATAAAGTGGAAAAAGAAAATGCAGTTGAGGACAATCGGTGATGGCCCAGTGACTGAAGAGGATTTGTGGTGGTATTTGTGGTGGATGATGCAAGGAAGTTAAGGAGGAAGATTGAAGATCTAACAACGATCATGAATCAAAGAAATACACAACAAAAACCCTAAATCGGAAATATACAAAAAAAGAAAACCTAAATCAAGATTTAGAGCAAGAATGGATATCAGAAAGTATCTTTTTGATTCTTCACCTAATAAATGTGCAAGATGATCAGAGATGTTGCAGAGAAGATCGAAAAGATAGAGAGAGTCCACCGTGTCTGTTCTGACTTGTGATTGCATAGTGTGGACCCCTTAACTATTACCTTTGTTTTATTTTACACCTTTAACTATTAATTTTTTAAAATTATATGTAAAATATCAATTTTATTTCATATCACTCAAATAAATAATGAGTGTCAATTTTTTAACAATAAATGAGTGAGAAAATTGCCTATTGAATATGTGCAACGAAAGTTAAGGAACAATGATCATGATTGAATCTAGAAATATATCAGAAAGGATTGATTGTATTGGTGGTCCTTAAAATTTACAGTTCATTTCAATTTGGTTTCCAATGTTATAATTTTATGCTATTGGTCCCTCATTTGTTGAATTTACTTTTAAGTGTACCCACATATAACACTGTCTAAATTTTGATTGATTTTTTCTCATGTGCTTCAAATATGCTCCCAAATGAAGGTTATTTTAGACGATTCATTGTTTACTTGACCTAAAAATTATGACAGTAGTCTTCAAAATATACTCTTCGTCTTATTTTGGTTCTCCAACATTACAATAGTATCCCATTAGTCACTAACATATTGCAATGTTGTGGGACCAAAATGAGATGAAGAGTATACTTTAAGAACTACTGTTGTGAGTTTTTGAGTTAAGTAGACATCGATTTGTCTAAAATAACCTTCATTTGGGAGCATGTGGGAAGCACATGAGCAAAAATTGTTAAAAATTTAAATGGCATTATACGGGAGGATCACTTAAAAATAAGGGTTAATTGCATTGGAGGTCCCCCAAAGTATAAAATTTGTCTCATTTTGGTCCCCAATATTTCAATTGCTTCATTTTGGTCCCCAATATTTCATTTGCATCATTTTGGTCCCTGAAAGTATTGAATATGTTTCTATATGGTCCTTCAAACAAACAACGTCCAAATTGCTAACGATTTTTTATCATAAACTTATCACGTAATACCTAAACATGAAAAAAAATAATTTTGATAGCTCTTAAACAAAAATTGGGTATCTCTTGACAAAAAAATATGTAATATGAATAGCTTTTGACCAAAATTTGGATAGCTCATGACCAAAATTGTGTAATTTAGCTAGCTATTTAACCAAAATTTGAGTAGAAATTTGGTTAAGAGTTATCAAAATTATTTTTTTTTGTCAATATTTAAGTATCACGTGATAAATTTATGATAAAAAATTGATAACAATTTGGACGTTGTCTGCTTGAGATAGGGCAGTCACTCGAACTAGCCCAAGTCGAGCTTGAAAAGTTTGTTTCTTAATCGAGTCTAAAAATTATTTCAAGTTCAGCTCATTTAGGAAACAAGTCGAGCCTAAATGAGTCAAAAACAAGTCGAGTCTGTTGAGTTTGAGCTGAGCTTGTAGGGCTTGTTTTCTAAACGAGCCTAAAAATTTATTCAAGTTCGGGCTCGTTTAGAAAACAAACTGAGTCTGAACGAGCCAAACCTTAACTAAACTCAAGTCAAGTTCAGGTAGCTCAACTCAAGCCTGAACGATGCAAGTATTGTGGTAAAGTGGTTACTGATGATGATGGCTCTAAGGTGAGTTCTATCTCTAGCTCCCTCAACACTGATACTGAGATTGTTAGGATTATATCCACTTTTTGCATTCCCCCTATGGTGGTGTACTGTCGGGCTAAGATGGGTGAACCAACCTCTGATGACTCTTTCAGGGATCTTGTTGTCTATGAGGAGGTGCCAGAGGCAGGTCTAAGGTTTCTGATGCCTTCACCTGTGTGCCACATCTTGGCATTCTCGTCACTAGTGCCTGGGCGGCTAGCCCCTAATAGTTGGATAGGGTTGCTAGGACTCCTTACTTTGTGGAGATGCGTTCATGGAGAAAATGTCTCTCCCTCATGCAACAGTTTTTTTATGCTTATACCATACATGAAAACCCACTCCTAATCAAGGCTAGCAACACTTTACTCCGAGGGCAGGAAAACTAATCATTGGACTGCACTCCAACTGTCATAGTTGGAGGACTCGATTTTTGTTTGTAGGAGGAAAGTGTGCTATTGAAGAGGATCGGGCTTTGGTGCTCACTTGATGGGATGCGGCCAATAGGATAGATATAAATTTTGTCCTTTTTTTATGCCATTACTGTATTCTCAACTCTTTTCCAGGTTTTCCAAAATTATCAGCAGACCAAGAGGGAAGGCTTTAGGCTGTGACAGCTCACCTTGTCAAGGACTATGGAACTCTTATGTCTAGAGAGGGTCAGGCTGGGGGGGTTCCTCTTCTAGGAATGATTTACCCTCTTCCTAGACCCGTGACTCTTCCTCCAAAAAGAGATGTACGTTATCTTTTGCGATGGCTCTTCCTTTTTTATTTACTGTATCTTCAACTTCTAAAGCTTACTTCTTTTATTCTAGTTCCATAATAAATAGGTCTAGGGTAGAGGCTCTTTACCCTACTAGGGCTATGCAAGCGACTCCTCCACCGAAGAGGATGAGGTCGGATGATGCGCATGGGAGTTCTCAACAAGAGACCCCTCTACGTGTTCTAGTATTCCAGGCACCTCCTTTAGATACTTCTCCAGTTTGGGTATCATAAGAGGAAGAAGTTCCCTCTTTAGCACAGATTAAAATACCACATGTTCCTTCTGTGTCCGTGCTTCAGTATTTGTAACTGCTACCGCATATTATTGTAACTGGTCACGCTGTATGTGGTCCTCAAACTACCTCTTGAGTTCAGAGTGGTCGTCAATGTCGTGGTCATGATCGCAATGGAAGCGACAGTATTTGTTCGGGTTTCTACGATTTGGAGCAGATTTCATTTTTCTCGGCCAGCATACCGCTACGTCATCCTA
This sequence comes from Ilex asprella, assembly GCA_023539305.1. Classification (NCBI taxonomy): domain Eukaryota; kingdom Viridiplantae; phylum Streptophyta; class Magnoliopsida; order Aquifoliales; family Aquifoliaceae; genus Ilex; species Ilex asprella. The sequence continues at coordinate 7,288 of JAHQCQ010006003.1, forward strand.
AATTTGGAGCAAAATATGCTCAACTGAAGCATCGAGTTGCGTGAAGGTCTGCCGCTCCCTCTAGGGTGACGGGCTGAGGCGGTCCTCAATTGAAACTCTCTCAATCCTCATCTTCATGTTCTTTGCTTCTTTTCTATCTTCATAGGACTCCTTCTTCTCCCCTCCACGGGAGGACTCACCTCGTCTAGCCTTCGTGACGACCTCAGCATTCATATATTTCTGGACCTTTGACAATAACTATAGCATACTTGTTGGTGGTTTCTTCAAGACCAAGAACATAAAATTAGTTGAACGCATGCCTACGAAAAAGGTATCCATGGTGACCTATCTAGCTCTTCGATCTGGAGGGTCTCCTCATTAAAGCGGGTGAGGTAGCTCTTAGGCTTTCTTCCCAATATTTCTTAATCTCCGGCAAGTCGAAAAAAAAATCCAATTAATGAACCTAGAGGCCTACACACTCCTAACTAATCTTCTATCAACAACCCCTTTCTTAGTTTCTTGCTGTATCACCATTAAGGCAAATTCTAACCAACAATTCTTTTATGAACTTCACTTCCTCCTTATCCCAAATCCCTAATATTCCAAGTCAAAATCTTCTTATAAAACTAGATTTCCCCTCCCTTCTATTCCTAAAACCTGCCATTATAATAATTTTGAGATTATAAATTTTTAAGTTTTTTTTATCTCGTACATTTTTGAGTTCACGGATACTCTTTTTTCACACTTCTTCCCTTGTACTAGGGATATATCCATCTTCTCCAAAACTTCCTTTTGACATTATCAAAAGCAGTATGCAACAATATGTATGTAATTTGAATAAAAAAATAGTGAAGTAACAATAAAGTACTTTGTATTTTGACTGACTTGTAGTTATTTTGTATTTAGTCTATTCATCTATTATTATGTACGTGCGCCTTTTGAGCTAGCTATTGTGGACTTGCCAAGGAAAAAAGAGACCTGCAGATGAAAAAATGAACAAGTCAATAAAGAAGGCACATATGTTATGTAAAAACTAATTTCATTTGTACTATAGAAACTAAAATTTACCTGCCACGTTTTTTTGTTTTTTTTTTGGTTTTCTCTATTTGTAGCACACTTTAATTCCGTTTAAATTTCTTTGTCGCACCACTTGTCGCGGCTGCTGCCACTGTTTAAGTATAAACTTGATTTAGTTCAAAAGATGAAGTCCAATACAACCCCAATACAAAAAGCACAAAATAAAAGATATTTTAGAAGAAGATGTATGTAGTTTCTAGAAGAGTTCTAGAATACTTAGATTCTAGAAGATGTTTAGAAAAGTCTTGAGAAATATCCTAGATATTTATTCTATGTAAAAATCTAGAGCCTACTTAGATATTATCTTGTAAAGAAACCTAGAACCTTCTATGAGTAGTATAAATATGGATGGGTTCTAAGCCATTTTGTACCAAATCCAAAAAGTTTGTGTTCAAGTGTAATATAAAGTTCTTTCCTACTCTTGTCTTAGTTTGTCCCTCTTCCAAAAATCCTTCCAATATAAATAACCAAATAATCCTCCTCTTTCAACAGTTGTTGCCTCCTCCTCTGCCTTCTTCTTCTTGTTTGCCTGATCATTTACATCAATTTGAAGTTAACGTTTTAATTAGTTAAAAGGAGGTTAACTTGTTACCTTAGTTGTACATGCTTGTACGTGTCTTGAAAACTCTTCATAGTTCTTTGGGGAGCTAGAACCGCATGTAGTACACTAATACCCTTTACCGGTATTCATTTCTGCAACATAAATCATCAATAACAGTTTTATCAAGAGGGAAAAAGAAAAGGATAAAGCCTACTAAAGATGGAGGGTACATTATACTAATAATCAAAATCCACATCATATAATGTACCTACAATTCATAAAAGAAAGGTGATCACAATTTATAAAATTATTTTTTCTAGTATCCTAACCTAATATTATATGTTTGGCATGTGTGATCGAGTAGTAGTGAATTTTAATATGTCTTATTTAATTCCTGTCAAATAATCTAATACTAAATCAACTTAGTTGTACCATCTTATTGATAAGTTGTGAGTCAAGAACCTATATTAGGACTCATTATCTATTAACCAATCTAGGAAAATATTCATACATCACAGTCATTTTGGGGATCATCTTAGTCTTTATTGAGAAACTAAAAATAATAGACCATATGAAATTCTAAACAATCGATTCCATTTGTATGTTTTGAAACTTTTTGCAGGTTGTTTTGTACAAGGATCTAGGATACTTGTACATAGAATTTGGTATACAAAAATCTTGTAATAAAATGAAGATTGGAATGAAATGAACTCGATAATAGAATGTACAAGGATCTTGCATTATCATGCTAATGTTTGAAAATTGTTCAAGATCAAGTGTTAGAATATGTTCTTACATTTGAAGAGAATGAAATATAACAAAGTAACAGTGGACATAAAATTACTTGTATCAAATCAAACATTATTTTATAATATGTAATTTGTAACATAGTTTGGGTAATATATCATAAGACAAGCATGGTACAAATAATATTTCCATCAAACATTTCCAACATCACATCAACTACGGTTTTCTCCTCTCTCTAATTCTTCCATCAAAATGGGGCCTATATATCTGTACTATTTGCCCAACCCTTTCCAAAAGTATCGTAAATAAATTCTTCTATCTTCATTGAAATGCCCTGATCTTTTTGATCTTAGACTTGTGCCAGATTTATCCGAAGAAGTTCAACCCCAGAATTTGGGCAACTTTGTCTTTAAAAATATGACCTAAAAAAAAATTCAACTTATACACAAATTCATAAACATTTATACTATTTATAAATGTCAGCATCTACGAAAAATTTTTGATTTCCTACTTCACCATTAATTGTTACACTAAAGACAATTATGCCCACACAATATTAGCTGGATAAACTTTATCTCTATGACTTCCAAATTTTTTGCTGGATAAATTTTATAACTAATATTCCAAAAATTTTGCAAGATAAATTTTATCATTATATATTAGTTAGATAAAAATTATCACTATGACTTCTAAAATTTTTACTAGATAAACTTTATCACTATGACTTGTCAATACATTCTTTTTTCCCATTCAATTTGACAAATTCAATTAGAATTCTAATATGATGTGGACAAAAATTGCTATTTTTTAGGAAATAAGCACAACCATTGAAAATTTATTATTCGTTGTTACATGATACAAGATTAGAAGAGTAAAGAGCTAAACCCATATATTTTTCTTTTTTTCATACCTATTAGACTTCTAAAATATTTTGAACAACTTTATTAGAAATATATATAAGTAGATATATGAAGATAGACATATATCTCTTCAATAACTTCATTAACATATTTGATCTTATATCTCTGCAGGGTCGACGGTGTTTGGAGTTGTCAACCTGTGAGCTTTTTTTTTTCCTTTGTCAAAACATGTCTATTGTTGGTATGATATTTTTTTTTACTTTGTTTTCCGTATATTTGGGTATAGCTATTGCATAAATGCTCTATTTACCTTACAACAGTTTTTGTAATTGAAACTGAAATTAATTTGTGTTTAATTGAATTGGTATTCCTGTCAAAATGATAATGAACGCCCCAAAAAAGGTACTTTTTATGGAATGAAGAGCTTAATATGTTAAACTAATCTCCTAATATTTAATTGTTTATTATTAGTAGGCTTGCAATATTTTATGAGTTATTATATTATGAGTAGAATTTGTTTTGTTACAAGACTTCTTGAATTCATATGGTGGTGGAATAGTTTTAAATTAGTAAATTATGTTTAGGAGTTTTCTTAGTCTTATGTTGTAATGCCATAAATTTTTATTGGATTCAAGAAGTCATTGAATGCATATATCAGCAGTCTTTTGCTTCGTCTACTTCATACACTTCGTATTTCTAAAAAATATAATCAAAATTTTATAATTTAATTTTTTTCACGTGCAACGCACGTGTGCATTACTAGTACCCTAAAATGACACTAAACTAGTCACATGCACAAAAAAAAAATAAACACATGCAAAACACAAACAACTGATAGGTATCTTATTCAAACATGACAACGCACACACAGAGACCCATTAACACAGATTTAGAAACCCTAAATAACACCCAACGCAATTGAGTAGCAAATAGTTCTAGTATGTGTGCGTGTATATGTGGGTCTTGTGTGTGTATGTGTTGTGCATTTGTGTGTGTGTGTGTGAATGTGTTGTGCATTTTTATGGATTTGTGTGTGATTTATGTATTTTTTGGTATTTCTCTTCATTTATTTTTTCGTTAATGCATGATATTTCTTGGTTTTGCTAATCTTGAAATCCAATTCCAGTAGTCAATTTATTTTATTTGCCTAAAATAAGATTCCTTGGTGCTACTTTTGAAGGAAACTACATTCCTTGATGCTTTTTTCAATTTTTCAAAGAACTGGTCTCAATTGAGTAGTAGATTGTTCAAGTTTGATTTTCTTTTTAACATTCAGGTTTGAATTGAAATTGAAGTGATATTGTACAAAGAGAGAGAAAAAACAAGATCCTCGTCATCGAGAGAGAGAGATGGGCACACCTCCAAATCAGTTCACCTTCGTTGCCTTGTGTGAAGTGGCGCTCAAGATCAACCAACATTGTGAGAGGATCTGCAGATGATGGGTTCGACTTGTTGTCTATGGCTTCGTTTGGTTAGAAAGATTATGGCCGAACGTCATTCTTCTGGTAGAATTTGGTAACCCTAGACATGTATAGGGAATATTATCCTTTAACCCCTCAATTATGGCCTCAAACTCAGAATGTCCTTTAAACTATTAAATTTCTTACATCACCCTCTCGAATACTTGAATTAGTTTCCTATTACCCCAATACAAACATGTGTGATTTTTAAGATACAAAACATCCACCTATCAATAAAAGATACTCATAGAGCAGAAAGAGATATTTTCTTTTAAATTTGTGAATAAATTAATTATTGGGAAGTGTAAAACTAATGATAATTAAGGGGATAATGTCATAAAATAGTCAGAGTTCATGGGTTAAAATATATTTTTTCCTTATGCATATTGATAATACACCGGGGGTTAATTGCAAATTGCACTTCAACAGATCTTCGAATCTCAAGTTGCACTCTCAAAGATAAAAAATCTTAATTTGTACCCTCAAAATTAAAAATTTGTATCAATATACACCTAAAACTAACAACAGTTGAGTCTACTAACTAAATGGATAAATTACACTTAAATTCCTTCATACTTGTCACTTAATCATTTAGACTTTCTCATATTTAGAATATTACTCCTACACCTTTTGACGTTTTTGTGCGTATAATACATAACCCCTCGTCGTTAATATCTGCTAGTATAACCGTAAAAAAATATGATTTTATCCTAATAAAAAATTATAGTTTCATACTACTATTTATTTTGTGGGCATGTTATACTTCAAAGTTTAAAGTCATGTTTATCATTTAAATGCCCAATATAATATAGATATTTATATAATGTTCTTTATATCTAATACAATACATCACTTAAACATAATTATTTGAACGTCCAATTGGGTCTAGGTGCTTGATTTGATTTTAAATATAAATACAAATATGTTTATTATTTATTATTTATTATTTATTATTTTTTCTTACATTATGTCTTTAAGTACAAACAATAACTAGTATATTTATAATCTATATAAATTAGAAATTAGAACTTCAATAAATTCATCTGGTAGACTCATTCAATCCCTCTCAAAATGGGTTATCCTAATGTGTGTGTGTGTGGGTGTGTATATCCCATATCTCTAGCTTTTTAATTCCTGTGAAACTCGATTACTCTATAATACGACCGTACGGTGTCCAATCCGATTTCCAAGCAACAAATCTCTGATCATATCGCGGCGATCACTCCGTTTTCTATTCCGGTGAGTCTCTTCTCTGTCTCTGTTTCGTTGTATACGTCTCACACAAAAAAAAACGTAGCTCAAAAGACACAACCTTTTCTCTCGAACAGAACTTTGAGTAACGGATAAAAGGAGAAGAATTTCATTGTTAGTTTCTTCTATTTCTGTTTTGTGTAATTTGGATTGCCAAAAATTGAAATCTATGAGACTTATTTGATTCATATATGACGTTGTGAATAATTTTGTTTAATTGTCGCTGCAGTGTTAGAATTGTATGCAATTCATATAACATGTTTAAGCTCTCTGAAAAGCTGAGTTTTTACCAGAAAATTTCAACTTTTTAATGAATTATGTGTTAGTGTTTGGGTCAGTCCTATGATTTTCTACATACAAACATAAAAGTATTCATATTTTAATCTCTTCAAGCACTTCTTTAATCATAAGGCAGTCTCTTTCAGTGGCCCTAGAAAACAAGATAATATCATCAGCAAAAAAAAGATACATAATAAGTGGACCCTTTCTAGAGGCTTTCACCCCACACCATTTGCCTTCATGAACTTTTTCAAGAATATGTTGGCCTAGTCGTTCCATACACAACACAAAGAGATAAGGGGATAGGGGGTCCCCTTGTCTCAAGCCTCTTTTGGCTTTAATTGGGTCCAGGGTGGAACCATTCCATAGGAAGGAGAGAGAAGATCCTGTCACACAGCTCATAATAATATTAACCCAAGATTTGGAGAAATTGAAGTCAATAAGAGTATTATAAAGGAAATGCCGGTTGATTCTATCGTAGGCTTTCTCTAAGTCAATTTTGATAACCATTCCCTCACCATTCCTTTTTTTCCTCTTTAGAGAATGAATAATTTCTTGAGTAATAATGACATTATCAACAGTCTGCCTACCTGGAATGAAGCTGCATTGATTCGGGCTGATTAAATTATCTAAAAAGGATCTGATTCTACTCACCAAAATTTTAGTCAAAATCTTGAAGGGGACATTACACAGACTTATGGGTCTGAATTGGGTGACTTGGGTGGGGTTATCAACTTTTGGAATAAGAGTCACCCAAGTCTTGTTCAGTTCTCTTGGACATTCTCTTTTAACAATAATCTTTTTTATAAGATTACAGACAAAATCACCAATAATGTCCTAGTACTTTTGAAAAAATAGGGCTTGCAGCCCATCTGGTCCAGGGGCTTTCATCGGTTTCATGCTAAAGATGACATTTTTAATTTCAAAACTAGTCAGAGGGGCTTCAAGGGCTCCTTTGACCTCATTGCTCAGTTTCCTTTGGAATCTGAAATTTCTCCGGTATTGCGGGACAGAGTTTTCTGTCCCAAACAGATTAAGGAAAAAGTCTTGGATAGCACTTGTTATCTCCTCCGTACTTGTTACCCAGTTTCCTTCCAAATTATTTAGAGTCTGTGGCCTACTTTTTTTCCTTCTAGTAATGGTGGAAACATGGAAGAAGTTTGTGTTCCTATCCCCACACGTAATCCATTTCGACCTTGATTTTTGAAATCATAAGACCTCTTCCTGCTCTAGGATTTGGTTATAGTTATGTTGGAGTTTTTCTTCCAGTATTGTCAAATTATGAGAGAAGTGTGAGTCCTGGGCTTTCTGAATTCCTTCTAACCTAGCCAAGATTCTTCTTTTTCTTCTAAATAGGTTACCAAAAGAATTTCTATTCCATTCGTTAGCAATATTTTTAAAATTGGCAGAAGCTTTAAGAAGGGAGAAATCATTAGATTTCCAGGTCCAATCTACCAAGTCTTTAAACTCGGGGTGAGACATCCACATGGCTTCCAGTCTAAACGGTTTAAGAGAGTGAGGAGCAGTGATCTGAATATATTCTTGGAAGATTCCTCACGCTGGCCTCAGGAAACTGCATAGGCCAATCCGAATTTGCTAAGGCTCTATTCAGTCTAACTTTTGTATTTGCAAGGCCTTTCCTTTTGTTATTTCAAGTGAGTTTGGGGCCGCAACATCCAAGATCGATAAGACCGCAGTGATTGATTCTGTCTTTGAACTTTTTGATTCTACTAGTATTGTTCACATGCCTCCCTCTTCTTTCAGAACTACAAGCAAAATCGTTGAAATCCTCTGCTACCATCCACGAGCTTTTATATTGCTCCCCAGTAGTGATAAGATCGTCCCACAATTGGTCTCTACAATTAGCGTTGGGACTCTCATATACTGCGGTGAACAACCATTCTTCGAAGTCGAATCTGGCAATGGTAGCGTGGATAGCTTGTTTCGACGTGCCCTTTGTGTTTATGGAAATATTGGAAGGATCCCAAAGGAGCCAAATACCCCCCAGCTCTTCCGTCCGGTTCAATACATTCAGAAACAAAAAACCATACTGGTCGAAAAAATTCCCCATCTGATTACTCTTAATTTTTGTCTCTAATAGTGCCACCACATCTGGTTTATGAGCTCTGAGGATATCATTAAACACCATTTTGAAGTTCTCGTTACCTCCACCCCTGCAATTCCAAACAAGAATTTTAAAAGAAGACATCATAAAAAAATGGGGGAGGAATGGATTCTTTAATATCCAAAAAATGCCTAACGATCTTGCTAACTTCCTCGATTGGAATTACTGGTCTCAATGAGACAACCGTGGTTTGCATCTTCGCTTCTCTGGATTTGCACGATTTCACCACAAGCAGGGTTGATTCGACTGACCAGTGAACTAGTACAATCCATTTGCTCTCCTCATTCGGTTGGAAGAGCAATCCCATTAGATTGTCTTGATGGTGAAACGTCTTCAATAGTGGACTTACCATTATTCCTACCTCTGCTACACACACCAAGATCTGGGGGCTTCGGGTTAAGAAGATCAGAGCCTGGTACGTTGAGGTTAACAGAAGAGGAGGAGAATGGTTGAGGGAAATGAAAGGGTAGCTGTGTAGAAGTTTCAGTATAACAGGCTATGCACCTATCTTCATAAGTGGCCTGCCGCCCTATACACTCCCCACCATCTCTCTCCTGGACTACTAGGTCCATTGGATTTGAATCGTATTCCAAGGCATTGCTGAGGCCCTTCAATCTCTATACCAGCTCTGGCTCCTCAGAGCTTCTCTCTTGGGGGTTGTGTGTCGCGGATCGGGTCGTCTTTGAATTGGACGCCTGCTCCCAGGTCCCTCTCGAATCGGTTTTCTCTGTCCTAGGTTAGGTCTTTGGGAAGGATTTGTTTTCTGAACCCCCACATCTTGGACTTGGGTTGACTCTTGGATATGATCTTGGAGGGCCTGGAATCTATTAGTGTTGTCCATTCCTCTCTGAGGTTGCTGGTTTCTAAAACCTTGTGTTCTTTTTCTTCTGGGTTGGGTTATTAACCAAGGCCAAACTCAGCTACCCTTTTTGTCCCATTGGGCCTTCCCAGGTTTGAGTCCAAATTCTCTTGTGACTGTTGAAGGGTGTCAGTGGTAACGACTCTCTCCATCTGCTTGTCTTCTCAGGCTGGAGCTTGGGTTCTGGTGGCCATCAGAGGTATCTTACCTTGATTGTGGGGACAGTAGGCTTCAATGTTTCCCACTCTTCCACAACAAAAGCAAATAACACGGAGGCATTCATATTCAACTCTAAAAGTTATCGAACCCAATTTGTATTGGGAGATCAAAGGTTTACTGAGGTCCCTCTCCATACACACTCTAACAAACTTTCCTCTCTCTGAAGCTGCAGTCTTAATATCCACTTTAATTGGCTTACCCAAAGTCTTCGCTATTTGGAATAAGGTTTTCTCATCATAATATTCCGGTGGTAGCTCCGGTAGCCTTACCCATAAGCCTGTGGTGATCTAGGAGGCCCTTGAAGGGATGAAATCTGATTCCCATTTTCTGACAGTCAGGTAGTGGTTCATAACGACCCAAGGGCCTCTTGTGGAGACTTTGAAGCTGTCTTCTTTGGACTGGAATTTGAACAAGACGAATCCGTTATCCAGGTCAACTGTCTCAAAATCACTCTGCAATGCCCAAATATTCCTCACCTTCATGCACAACATCTTGTACCCAATGTTTTTCCCAAGAAGTTTTACACCCAATGTTTTTCCCAAGAACTATTTTTCTGTTTAATCCCTTTACAAAGGAGAAAATACCCGATTTTCAGGCATTCGCTACAGTGTGCTTCTCTAACCCACCGACTTCATCAAATTGTCAAGTGTTTGGTATCTCATCTTATAGTCATCATTCAGTCACCATTGGCACTTTAAAAGTTGGTGAGGAGTTTTGGACATTCCATGACGTTGAAAATAATTGTAATTTCAAAGTGACCGATTGCAGTCCTATTATGTGCAATGGGTTGTACTACTGTTTGGGTTTTGCCGGAAACTTCGGAGTATTTGACCCTGAGGACAATAGTTGGACCATCTGTGGCAAGCCTCACCGAAAACTCAAAAGATCAGAACAAAGGTTTCTGATTGAAAGTGATGGAGATTGGTTTGCAGTGTTTGCTGCTCGTGATGGAAGACAGGCTTGAGTTCTTAAGCTTGATTTTTCGGAGAAGGCTTGGCATGAGGTACAAAGCTTCGGAGATAGAATGTTGTATGTTTGTTACCGGGGATCGTTCTCAAAAAAGGCAGTTGTGCGAGGAACTAGTAACAAGATCTACTTTCCAAAGTTTTTTGACAACAACGGAGTGTTCTATTCTCTTACTACTAGGAAATTCCACACCTTTTTTGGTAATTATTCTAGGGGAGATGTTTACGGCACAAAAGAGATGAAGCACTGCGCTTGGATTAATGCCATGCCTTCAATGAGATTGTAATCCAGATATCAGTTGGTGAGAATTGGAGGCCACTCTAAGCTGGTGTGGTAATTTTAATTTCAAAGAGCCGTTAATTTGTATAATTTTTTTTTCACATTTTAGCTTACTGTTGTCTGTAATCGTCTCTCTCTTTCCTCTTTTATTTTGTATAATAATTCAATCACCTTTTTAGTTCCTTTTGTTTTACAAATAATTGTACCCATTGGTACATGATTTGTTTTCCATGTGACATGCTTTGATGTGTTTTTGTGAGGCCCATTCGTACATTGATTTATCATTTTTAGCAATGGGATTGAAAAGAGTAACCGTTTGGGTGGGTTTGGATTAAGGCTACTTAGAGCATCTCCAAGAGGCTAGCTAAACTCTCCCCCTTAGCTATTTTAGATAGCTTTTCTCTAAAATATGGCACCAAGAGACTAGCTAAAAGGCTATCTAAAATAGATAACCCATTTTTTGCTAGATAGATGTAGCTAGCCTTATTTGGCTATCTAAAATAGATAATCCCATTTTCACTATATTTGTGGGTATATTTCATACATATATTCAAATTTATCTTTTTTTCGTACTTACATTTAGATCTCAAAAAAAATTTTGGTGGGTGTATTTTACCCAATCTTTCTTTTGTTTATATTTTTATCCAATCATGTGGGTATTGGTTTACTTGATAGGTCTTGCCTGATTCAGTATGCGTTGGGTTCGTGTCAATATTCGTGTTAATAAAAAATTATTTAATTTGACAACAACTAATATAACGCTATTTAAAAAATTATAAAATTCTTATTTGTTATCTACAATACTCGTTAAATAATTATTTTTTTATCTATAATACTCATTAATCATGTTATTAGTCGAACATTAATTTGACCCATTAATTACTCGTGTCAACGAATCATGTTATTTTCGGGTTCGTGTCGGGTTCGGTTAAAGTCGCATTCACCTTCGAGTCAAAAATTGACACTCTTGTTGGTTTACTTGTTAATTTGTTTGCATTGTTGATCATTAGTTTTCTAAATTTTGATAACGTGGCGTAACACGTCATGTGACGTCATCAATATGGTGATGATATGACGTACTAAATAATATTTTAAATTTTATTATTGAAAGTTATTTGAAGTAGTTAGTTAAAATAGATAGCGTTGTTGGAGTGAGTTTGAAAAAGTGGTTAGTTAAAATAGATAATATAATATTTAAATATATTTTGAGTAGCTATTTTAGATAGCCCTGTTGGAGATGCTCTTATGCCAATCGATCCAACTAACGGCGACCCGACCCCTTAAATATGGGTTCTAGGCAAAAATATTATAATAATAATTATTATAATAGTATGAATAGTACTAAAATAATTAACCAAATATTCAAATATGTTCATTTAAAAATTCTTTTTTTGGCCTTTTGAGGTAAAATACTAATTCAAATTGTGAATTCAAATTTTGTATATGAAAATTTTGTTATTTGAAGTCGAAGCCGAAGTTTAAACAAGAATAGTTAGATATTATAGAGAAGCAAAACTATATTTAAACAAGAAAATTTAGCAAGTCCACTATGATTATAATTTGTTCCAGATAATGAACTAGTCCTGCTTTTTCTATTTTCTTGTCATTTAGTGTATTGTAAACAAAGTAATTTAAAAATGACCTCAAATCTAACCTAAAGAAATGTAAAATTCTAAAATAAATGCACTAAATATGTAGCACTAAATACCCTTGAAAAGTCCTGTAATTGTATCTCAAAAGATCATTTTTTTAGGATAAATTTCACTAACATCCTTTATATATAAGCGTAATTTGAGAAACTCTCCGTGTATTTTTTGAAATATCACTGACACTCTTTATCAATAATTGTCAGGTAACTAAGTAATGGTAAGTGGATTGAAAGTGGTCTTGTACAAAATTACCCTTGATATATCACATCATTTTACATGTTTAACCTTTACTTATATTATATGTATAGAAATATATATGTATAAATTACTAATCTCTACCCATATCTACATCAAATTAATATCAAATTAACTAGTTTCATCAAATTAATATAAATTTGAACTTCAATTTAATCTAATTGACATTTAATTTTATTAATTTAAATATTAATTACATCAGACTAACACTAATTTCATAAATTTAACACCAAATTAATATTTCATTTCATCAAATTCATATTCAATTTCATAACAATGACACTAAATTCATCAATTTAACACCAAATTAATATTCAATTTCATCAAATTCATATTTGATTTAATCAAATTAACATTTTAAAATTTAATTTCATCAAATTAAAATTCAATTTATTTAATTTAGAATTTAGTTTCATTAAATTAACATCAAATTGAGTTTCACAAATTAATATTTAATTTCATTTATTCAAATATTAATTTCATCAATTTAACACCAAATTTATATTTCATTTAATTAAATTCATATTCAATTTATTTAATTTAAAATTTAGTTTCATCAAATTGAACTTTAATTTCATCAAATTACCAAATTAACATGAAATTGATCTTAAATTTTATCAAATTACCATTTTATTTCATCAAGTTAACATTCAATTTGATCAAATAGGTATTAAATTTTATCAAATTAACACAAAATTAACCTTTAATTATGCCATATTTACATTTGATTCCATCAATTTAACATTTAATTTATCATATTAACATCATTTTCTTAATTTGATCTCAAATTAACCTTCATTTTCATCAATCAATACTAAATTGTCATTTCATTTTTTAAAATTAACATTTAATTTCATGAATCGAATATTTAATTTTACTAAATTAATATCATTTCTTTAGTTTAACAAAAAATTTACTTTCAATTGTATCAAATTAACACTCTATTTTATGAATTTAACATTTAGTTTTATCAAATTAATATTATTTTTAAAAATTAACACTAAATTAATATTTAATTTCATCAAATGGACACTCAATTTAATTCAACTAATATTTAATGTAATCAAATTAATATGGGATGCGGAGCACTGCTTTAAGTAGTAAGTGTTATATAGTCGGGAGTAAAATCGATAAACTCAAAAGGGAAATATGTCATCACATCACAACTTTTGTTGCTTGTCAGTAATGACATAGACAACATGAGTCTGAGTGAAATTTACACTTTTGTGTTTATACTAATGCTTGGATACTATCTTAAAATATAAACATGTACAATTTATACATATGTATATGCCATAGCTTATGTGAGGGAATAAATTTGCTCGAAGAATTTTGAGTGACTTGCGCTCGTTTGATAGTAACATTTACATCTGTTTCAGGTAAAGGCTAGTGTCGAACGCGCGCAAATCAGCCGAAATCTTTCAAACATATTTATTCTCTTAAAGCTTAACATTTTACATAGAGTCGTAGCGTGATAATATAAGTAATGTTGTTGATCTCCAAAAGGAGTAGCATTGTTGTTTTGACATTTTAGGCTGGTTAACCTCAAATTCAAATTTAACCTGAAAAAATTGAGTAGTTTGATTAAATTTTTTAATAGTTATGATGAATTTGGGCAAAAGAATTTCAATTTGAATAAAATTTGAGCAAAACTGGAGTTAAAAGCGAAATTTGAAGCCAACTCAAATATATAAATTCAAAATTAACTAAAATTCTACCCGATTAAAATTAAGAAGAAATATTTATTTACGATGTAAAAATATAAAACAGAAGAGTGAGGGTTTTAGTTGTCTGATTCAAACATCTCTTACCTATAAACCACTCGTCACTCGAGATCAATTTGCTATACTTAGAAGTTGATTCATGAAATACATTTTTGTAGATTTTAGTATCTAGTTTCTACTATCAAAAATTCATATCAATCCAAGTTCCAAATAAAAAGTTATGAATAAAACATTAAGGCTGAATCTTGTTATCCTCGGCAAACTGTAAACTAAATATGCTTCACAACAAGCAAAAACACTTCTAGTACACTCTATGTTCTTATTCCTACACCACCTTATATTCATTCCACACATGGTACAATTTGCGTTTATTATAAATACATGCGGGTAACGGTACATGCTTGGACTTATTGACAAATTAGGTCTGAAAATTTATAGTTTTCAACAATTCTCACAAAATGTTATTACTTTTGTTGGTGTTTTATTACATTTGTAAGTGTTTTACCATTGTTGTACTAACTATTTTTATTACTTTTCTTTGGTACAAAACAAGTATCATTTTTGTGGGTGATTGACCACATTTATGGATGTTTTTACTATTGTAGTGGGTGATTTTATTACTGTTGTGATAATTATTTTTATCACTTTTTTAATACAACAGTAGTAAAAATATTCATAATTGTAGTAAAAGTCGATACAGTACCAATTTTTTTTCAATAGCGTAGACAACTCCTATCATAGGTGATCAATTAAAAAAATATATATTGGAGGAAATCTCACTCTCACATTTGATGGCGCATTGATCATGATCAACACCTAATACTTGTAGAAAGAGTTGTAAGAAATTTTAATGATTCCTATATGAAATTTAGAACAACTAAATTATAAGATTTAGATCATATAGGTTTAGAACACACATGTATAAGTCATGATACTTGATTTTCGAATTTCTTTCGTGAAAGGGTAAGGTGTTCCTCTCTTTCTTCAAAGCAATGTGCGACTCTCAATGGAACAAGTCAAATTAAGGTTATGAAGTGGAGAGGCGACATAGTCTGTTATTTATAATGAAATCTAACGGGTTCTCCTATTACGGGTCATAATTAGATTAAGACCTACATTTAACCGCCTCATCCACACCAATTAAAAAGATGTAAATAAACTCATCAAAATAGATCACTTAATAATATTGAGTTCATCTCATTGGACCATAAATTCAACTCGTTTTTCACAAACTAAAAATTAAATTTCACTTAATGGAAGTCCAATATAGAAAATAATTCCAACAAGAGTAGCATCAAATATAAGATGGGGTTGTCTACAGAATTAAGGAACTATTCACCCCATGTATGACTTTCGGGTCGAATATTACAAGGTGCGTGACTACTCCTTTTGCCCTATCCCTATGAAAAAATAGGTTCGACTCGTATTGTACATCAAAAACTATATAACTTCGACATTCATTTGAGACTAGATAGTAGACAAACAATCTTTATAATAAAACAGGGAGGGAGTTGAATTTTATTCACAATACATTTTTTTCTCTCATCTTGCTACTATTATTGATGATGCACAAAATAGTATGGTGCGAGATCAACAGTCACAAGGGTGATTTAATGAGCAATCAATGGCAATTAGTGGCAAAACTGTAAATAAGAGTGAACACAGGAGAGTTATAGTGGTTCGGTCTCGGATGACCTACGTCCACTCTTCGAACGGCGACGGTGGCCTGGGGTGTTTTATTGATCAACGGTGGTACTCCGGGGAGTTTTACAATGAGTCTTAGAGAGAGAGAGTGTAGAGAGATTGCAGAGTGCAACTAGTCTAGTGTGTCTCAAGAGTCATTCTTGCCCTTTATACAGTGAGGGCTTACATTATATAGGCTTACCAAGGCGGTGAGGCGGTGACGTGAGGGAGAAGTCTCCCGTCACTTTGGTAAGTACAAACATGGTAGGAGTGAGTCTCTTTGGTAGGTAGAGTTATGGTAGGAGTAGACTTCTTTGGAAGGTAGAATTGTGGTAGGAGATCTCCGTATCCCGAGTCTTCCTCCACGTGCTCCTATTTGCTCGGATGTCACTCTGGTGCGGAGTGTGCTCGGCCGTCTTGGACTTGAGTAAAGAGGCTGAAGGAAGATGGAGGAGGGGACGGCCGTAGGGGACGTCCGCAGGGGCAGCCCACGCCAGCGCCCAAGGGGGCCGAGCCAGGCGGCGCC
>JAHQCQ010006004.1:0-23690 GCA_023539305.1 Ilex asprella
TATCTCATTTTTGTCTGTATTGTGGATGAAGAGAAAAAAAACATATTAATTTTTGGGCATCAGAGATAATATTATACAAATAAAATTGTCGATGTGTATTAATATTGAGGTTTTGGAAAAAAAATGTTTTTTTTATATATCCTATTAAAGTAACATGACCATCTAAAAGTATTATATAGTTTGAGATTTATATGATATATTAGATGCTAGTTTATTATTTAATTATGGATGGATATAATAGTAATCTATATATTTAAATATAGGACATGTTAGCTGATTGTTAAAATATAGAGAGATATAATAGTAATTATAGTTTTGTATGATGGCAAAATAGTGAATTAAAAAATTTTCATGTAAAGTACTTTTATTAGTAGTTCTTTAGAGTTTCTATACAAGGAAATCTTTCTTAGTAGTGGCGTCTCGTGTGATATATATGGTATTTTCAACTTTCTCATCACAATTCTACCACTCTTATTGCCACCCCTCATCTAACCCCCATCCAAGTCCCTGCCTCTACCCTAACCCTAGTATTTTGTGAAATTACTCATTATTGTACCAAATTAAGGAGGATCAAATAAAATAGTTTTGTGATAGTAGTTACATAAGTCATATGGAATGATTTAATTTCATAACATCAATGCATTGTAACTAAATTATTTTAAAATAAAAAATCTAGTACTTTTTTGTTCAACTCGAAAAACAAAGGGAGGGAGGGGTGACTAGTAGGTAGTAACCACCCTTGGGTGTGACCATGAAGGTCCTTTCCCCCCTCTCCCACTAGTTGGTACACGCGTACGTTTCACGACAACTATTTTTTTTTTTTTTTGATAAATTGAACCACTTTTATTTATATGAAAATGATTATATATTACAAGATGATTATTGAATTTTATGGGGCTCATTTGTCCACTTATTCCCTTGTTAGTGGAAGGTTATACAAAATGACACTACCGATGTGGGATAACTGTTACGCTCAAGATATTTCTCGTATTTTGGGTCATATAAACTAAATTGAATAAGGTTAAAAAAAATGAATTGCATTGCATTGAAATTTTGTAATGTTTAACTTCACTAAGTGATTAATAGTTGGATGACTACCGATTTCTTGGACCAGTAAAAAATTATTACAATAGACTATTATTGTCTTTTTATCTATTTACGTATAATATTATCAATTTAGTTTTTTTGACAATCATTGACATTTGAAGTAATATATAGATTATCAAATCTTTTCAAATATTTATTTTTTAGTCAATGTGAATATGCACTACATATTTAAAAATATATACAAACATATGATGTTATTTGGTGATTATTTAATAAAATTGATGAGAAATCCATGTACTAAATGTTAAAATAGTCTCTAATCAACTTATTTGGATCAGAACATATATCTATTTTAACAGATTCATATATGCACTGTGAAAAATAAAATTTGTTGGACAATTAAATTAAATTCGGATCACTTTGTTCAGATTGGATTTGGATCAAATTTATATTATTTGGAAAGAAGATAATCAAAATTGAAACAATGAATTTATTAGTTGAATTAATGCAAATAATAAAAAAATAAAAAAATTCCTCAAAAAATAATAAAGTAGAAATTATAGAATTTTTGAAGGATAAATAAGAAAATCAATTTTTTTTCTCTTAACCCACTTTAAAAAGTATAAAGTAAACATTATAGAATTATTGAAGCATAAATAAGAAAATCAAAAGTTTTCACTTAGATAGATATTTTTAGTTCGAAGAAATACATAAGATGATATTATAAATTATCTTTGGTTATTATCTACCTTTAGCTCAGCAACTGGCCATTGTGGTTTGAAATAAAATATTTTTTGCATATAAGTAAGAATCAATTTTTTTTAGTTTTTTAGTTTTTTTTTTTGAGTTTATGACTCAAACTACTCTTTATGATGATAAGTAAGAATACATTTTTAAATATAGATTTTATGATCCAATGAATTTTATAGTGATAATTTTGACGAGTTTTATAACGCTAAAAATTCGACATTGATGATAATTTGCTCAGCAATCGAAATAAAGAGTCTTCGAATCCTTTTGGCAAAGACCAAAGTTCAAAACCAAAAATAAAAATCTGCCTCTAAATTTTCTAGAGATCATTCTGGCAATTCTACCAGTATCATTATGTAATGTGAGTTTCTTGCAAACTCATTAGGGTTATGCCCATCTGTCAAACTTTTCAGTCAGTAAACGAATCATTTCTACCAAGCATAAGTCAACCCGTATTAAAACTCTATTTACAAATGGTTGCGGTTATGGTATATGCAAATTCAAAAATTCATGCATATCAAAATTTTAAGTTGAAACATAAATAATTTTTCTTGAATGAATGTGGTTTATATTCATAAAACTCGTATAGTTCTTTGTTATATGAGTGAAGTCATATCCGGTAAAAATCAAAAATTTTCGCACAACAATAAGTCAATCAAGACTTTCGTAGTTTCTTTAACTAGCGTAAAAGATCCTCAATAATTTTCAAGTAGGATCGTCTTGATCTCATATGATGGATGTATTCCGGACACTTAAAAATAAAGTTGGAGATCGGATGAGAAGTTTAGAGAGTGTGGGAGTCGACACTCTGACGCTTAATTCAGTAATTCACACAAAAGAACATAATATATTTTTGGTCTGAGAGTGGGGTACTTGATGCATTTTCCTCAAAGCTCTATTTATAGTTAGGTAGAATTAGCTTTCTTCTTGGGAGTGGATTTTAGTCTCTCTTATATATCAATTAGGAGGATAATATTCCTCTTGGAGTGTACTCTAATGTCTCTTATGGTTCTCAGAGGATGATCTTAACTTTCCCCTTTAACAGAGACTCCGAAATTATTCAGCTTGATCATTCCTTATCCGTAACCTTCCAACACCATCTCAGCTAATTATCCGATTAATTCTGCCTTTGGCTCCCTTGTTGCTTACAATAGAACCATTATACAACCCGTTGGGCAGAACAAGTGAATACCCACCCAAGTATCCAATTGACACATCCCAAATGATCCAGAGTTCAGCCCATTGGCCTAGCACATGAGATGTCATAAATTTAGTTTTGAGTAGGATCAAAAATTTATTTGTTATGGAAAAATATTCATTAAATTCTATCATATTCATTAAACTTTAAATTCTATTTTTTAAAGTTTTATTTCAATGAAATCCTAATGCCATTATATTCTAATTTTACCCTTAACTTTTAGTAATAATGTTGAGTTTTTATTGAATAAATTGTTACAGACACAAGAATGCTTTTATTTAGGTAATAATGATCACTTCAATCACGATTCTAAAAACACAATGCCCTAAAGGTCTTGTCGTGAAACTATTCTTCATCAAGAATACACAAGGTCCAAAACTCTTTTTTACATCCCATAATAATAACTCTAAAAATTATTAGTAATTGATTTTTTCATAAAACAAACAAGTAGACAATTCATAATTTACAACACAAGTAGGTAACCAAGTGAACACACAAAATTTGTTTAATAAATCAGTCAACACGTCTTTCGTGAAACTCGATAGGAATTTAGTTATACCCAATTTTTATACGATCTGAAATTTACATGTCACATATCTGAAGTCAGACCATTATAAATTGATCGGATATATATTTAACGAATTTTTACCCAACACAACTTAAAATAATTTTAAACACGATATGAATATGATCCACTGGAAACTCTATTCTGAAATGCTCTTACTATAGACTTTGTGTTTCTCTTTTGTTTTACTTGTATCCATTTAGGGAGGTCAGCAACCTCTATTTTTTCATCTGCCTACTTCCAGTGAGTGGAAAAGGAAATCAGACCCGGTCATGCATGGAAGAAGGAGTGGCCATGTGTCAGTGGACCTCTGTTTTATCATCTACCTGCTCCCAGTGGGGTGAAAATGAAAAACAGACTCGGTCATGAATGGAAGAAGGAGTTGCGTGAGTCGGTGTGAGTTGCATGTGAGTGAGTGAAAGAAGACCAGCACTATAAATACATACCCCAATCCTATTAATAATACTCACAACCTCATCCTCTAAGCCACAACTCTAATACCAATACCCACAACCAAATCGAATCATCCCAGACACTACTCCAATACCAATACCCATAACTAAATCATCCCAGTCATGGCAAACTAAAAAGAAAAGTCCAAACTAGTAGAATCCGAACTGGGAGAAGAGTGTCCACATGTAAAGTGAAAAACCTTTGCAAGGGGTTTTTCACCTTTGGGCTTTTCACCTTTACATATGACACTCTTCTTCCAGTTCGGATTCTACGAGTTTGGACTTCCCTTTTTGGTTTGCCATGGCACCCCTTGCAAAGGTTTTTGACCTTCACATTTGGACACTCTTCTTCCAGTTCGGATTCTACAAGTTTGGACTACCCTTTTTGGTTTGCCATGACCGGGATGATTTAGTTGTGGGTATTGGTGTTGGAGTTGTGGCTGGGATGATTTGGTTGTGGGTATTGGTATTAGAGTTGTGGCTTGGAGGATGCCGTCATCGATTCAAACATCTAGAAGTAAATGAGTGTATCCCTGACACTAAGAAGCATCTGAACAAAAAATGGTTTGGCTCCAAATTATATTCATATATTTGAACGTGGTTACGAAGATGGTTTGGCTCCAAATTATGCTTCAAAAAAAGAATTTGGCGGAAAATTCACCTGGGAAGGTTCCATCAGGACAACAAGGATTTTGAGTCAGCTGATGAGGTGGTGAGTTGGTAGTTAGATTAAAGGGTTTTTTCAAAATCACCGCATCAGTAACTTCCCTTAGTTATCTATATCTTCCACTAATGTTAGTGGAAGATATTTACTAGCTCTAGTTAGGATTCTATTTTCCTAAAGTGTTGTCCTACAGTGTTAAAGTTATTATGTAATCCACTCTTGCTATGGGTAAGATCTGATGTATTAAAATTTTATGGCTTATTAATATTGATGTTTTTGTATTATTGACGATAAATCTCAAGAATTTTGCACTCTTTTTCGTTGCTATCCAAAATTTAAGCCCAAAAGCGTAGATGATAAAATGATACACAGTACTACGAGTGGTTAATCAAAGAAATAAATAGAAGATTTTGTATGAAGAGCACTCCTCTTTTTTGGGTACGTGATGTGATCATCACATTGCACGAGAATTATCCGTGACAGAAGGATCATCTGTGCAATTGTTGTACTTGAGCTGTATGAAAATAACACACTATTTGCATATTCAAGTTTAGTCTGCATGTTTTGACAAGAAATTTTAACAAGAAAAGTTTAAGTAAGACTTGTGCATATGAATTATCCCAAAAGAAGGATGATAAACATGGTGAAAATTTTAGCATATATTGATCATAAACTTTTGATTCGTTTTTTTGGCCTTTTAGGCTTGAATTTTTTCATAACGCATAATCCAAATGCAATGGATATTTTGGGGTGTCAACAACAGCTGATATTATGATGACTAATGGTAAGGATATAATTTGAGAATCTAATTTGGTATTGAATTTATTACAGCTATATTTCGAGGGTATAATATGAAAATTAAAAAAAATCAGGGTGTGCATTGAGAATTTAAAGATTTTTAAGGATGTAAAGTGTCATTTACCCAAGTCAAACTGCAGCTTGGTTGGTAGCAATACATGTAGGTATGGAGAACAAATTGCACGTAGTTGAGACATTATCGATCTTAGTTTACCATTAATTTTAAAGGGAGGTTGAGATGTATTCAATTTGGTTATGAGGATCCCATTTTCTTCTTCAATATGTTTGTAATATCAGCAAATTATGGTATTATGTTCATGTCAAAGAGCACCATATTTGCCTTGCAAATTAGTATTCATATTGCCAATTGAAATGGTAATAAAATGATAACTTACTTCAAAAGTATTGCGTAAAGGGATTATAACTCATTTTTTTTTCAATATTTATATAAACATCAACAGAACTGAAAAAAAAAAGATAATATAAAAATAATCATTTGATCATATTGTGTCAAAACTTTCTCAATATATGTTCGTTCTATTAATAATTATATATAGTTTAACGAGTTTGTCTTGCATTTTGTTAGAGACGTGTCAATCTGTTGATTTGGGAGACTAAATAATTTTATTTATTTATCATCTAAATCTATTAAGATTAGACACAAACTCATTAATGTCATGTCAATTTTTTATAATTACATAAATTGTAAGATTATTTCAAACTGGGGGCCCTAAAATTATTTTAATAAATCTTTAAAACAAATTTCTTGGGTTCCCAAATATTAGTATTTATTTGGGGTCCTATACGGCAACACTAATGGCCTACGCCTAAGGCTGGCCCTGCCTAAAACTCAATAGTAACTGAATTCATAATGCTAACCGCAACATTATATAATTCTCCATGCATATTACTTTATAGCTCTGATAAGAGACATCAGCTTGTAACGCCCTAGTTCGCCTGAGCACGCTATAAACACATTTGACTGTTAACTCTAATACTTTTATTTTCGAAACCCAATTTCACCATAAAATGTCAAATGTACGAGTTTAGAGAGAAAATAAAGTGACTAGGGTACACAAGTTGCCATTTACAACATTGACCTCACTCAGATGTTTTCTCACAAAGTACGAGTGTAGAAAGAAAATGAAGTCATTATGGTACACAATTTCCAGAGATGTATATCATATAGAAATACATTTTAATCTCATAAACAAGCATTTAATTAAAGTAGATAATCACTGTTCAAAATCTATATTATTTTAAAATGTCAACAAAAGTAAAATATTTTTGTTTGACCATTTTGCCCATGATCTCTATTATAAAGTCAATCATATCATTTTATTTCTTTTCATTTTCTTCATTTAATTGTATAATCTTCTCATATCATTTCATCTTCTTAACTTAATTATGTTCATAAGTTTAACATTTAATTATATTCATTTGAGCTTTAATAATTAATTTTAACCTTAATTTCCATTTTTCTTACCGGTCTTATCTTATCTACACTACTAACATACGACTAATAAAGTATAGTGATCAAAATAATTTTTAAAAATTTTATCCCTATTAATTTTATAAAGTTTATTTGATAAGTTTTAAAAATTTGTAAGAATTAACAATATGATTTTTAAATATTAAATATCAACATACATGAATTTTTTTTCAAATTCATATATTGTCGTTGGAAAAAATGCATAAGGACAACATTACCTACCTTTTAATAATTTCATTTATATTATTTATGACTTATTATCCTCCTCTCACCTTTTTGTACCCTTACTAAATCACCCCACTTAGAGAAATTAGAGAGATATACCTTTTTATATCCCCAGCTAAATAACCTCATCAAGAGAAAATAGAGAGATATAGGGACGAGCTTCTATTTTATCATATCACCGTTTAGTCCAAACCACCAGCTACAATAATTATTGTGCAAAAAAATGGGGCAAAGAAGACCAACAGACTCAAAGTCAAATCTATCTATACTACTTTAAAATTTCAACATACATAAAAAAAAAATTATACTTTTACCCTCCACCACTACTACAATGCCTTCTTTATCCGCCAAATTTAGTGCCACAATCTATATATATCTATATCTATATTTACATCTACATCTGTATCTATATCTATATCTATATATTTTACTATAAAATGTCAACAAAAGTAAAAAATATTTGATTGGCCATAGCATCCCTAACAAAACAACTAATATCTATATTATCCTTGAAGAGTTATAATAACAACATTATTATTGTATTGAAGAGTTATAATAACAATTGTATTACAACATTATTTATAATTGGTTGGTTGATCGTTGGGCTGCTACTTTATTAAAAATTTGTGGTTTAACCATTTTTTCTATTCAATATCTATATTTATCCGTATTACTATAAAATATCAACAAAAGTGTAACACTTTTCATTGATTAAAATAACTCTAATAAAATACATAATGCTCACTTAATAATAGCAATAACATCAGCATTCATTCTTTCAGACTTTACTGATTCTAGGTAGTGAATAAATCAGTTAACACGACATTCAATATGCAATTGCTATATAATAATTAGAATATGAATCATTTTAGGCCTTGATCTACACAAAGCTTAATGGTCTTTCTCTTAGAAATGTTCTATTTACCAATTTATAAGACTGCATCCCTCTGTGGCAAAACCAATAGCCTAACTTTTTTTTTTTGGGATCAACCAGCAGTCTACAGGAGTGACATTCTAAATTTCTTCAAATCTGATATCCATTTTCATGGATGTTAAATTGCTAATACAGATTATAGGTACATAAAACACGACTGCATCATCACCATTGTTATGATCTTGCAATCATGGACATTCATTTCATTTTTGTTTTGTGTTCAGAAATCAAAGATGAAGAGAGGGGTGATAAAAGTGTCGGCTATAAGCATAAAGCTGGTTGATATTCTACCAGATGATTATTCTTGGAGAAAGGTCTAAAACCCATCAAAGGTTTCCCATATATGGGGCGTGTTACAAAGTTGTTGTTTTCATGTTGTTCAATGCAAATCTTGACGTGAATCCCAATCGACTTGCTTTGAGACCCAACAACAATATTAAAGAAACAATCCAAGAAAGCCAAACTCAGGTCTATGGATGGAGAATCTAAACCCGTTGAAAACTTGTTTCAAGAACCTAGATTATATTAAAATTTAGACCAATTGAAGAACCCGTCTCAAGAACCCAGATTACAAGTAGGAACGCCACAAAAGTTATGATCTACTTTTGATAAGCTCAAAAATTCAATCAAGAACAAGAGGAGTAAACTCAACTCAACTCACAATCAAAATTCATTATGTAAGGTCTCTCCTTTTTTCATTGATTAAACGCTTATTTATAAGGCTGGTCATTACAAGGGTTAGGAAACTTCCTAAAATAGCTATCATAATTAAGAAATATCTTTTACTTGTTGGTAAAGAAATATCTCTTAATTTCCTAAGACTCTTACTTGAAGAAAAGAAAGACAATCAGCCTTTTAATTGGCTGATCACATGTCTAAATAGAAAAAGGAAAGTACTTGGCATTCAAGTCATACAATTAGACCCAAAAAATAGTGAATAGTGCACGGTTACTGTAGCATGAACGGTACGTGCTACAGTAACTTATTCTAAACCCTAGTTCAAATAAAATAATAAGACTAATGTGGGCTAAGCATTCTCAAACCCACTTATTCTAAACTAATAATAAAAATTCTTTAAAACAAATTGAAAGCCTTAACAACAAAAGACCGTATCTCTAAGTCATGTCTTCCATAGTTTTGATCAAGTGGATCAAAATTGATTCTCCTTCTGTCAAGACCATCTTGAGTGTTGGGCTCTTACTAGCTTCATCCCAAGTGGATTTCACCAACCTTTGTATTGCTTTCTTGATCTTTTTGGCTCTTGATCTTGTAATTGACCAATTTGGACATGCAAAAGATCTTCAAGAGTAGGCCCACCTTAGTTCTCATCATTCCCCCTTTCCTAAAAAAGATTCATCCTCGAATCTTGATCGACATCTTAAGAAGAAAGATCTTAAACATTGAAGGTAAAAAAAAAATTCGAATTTATTCCTCTTTTTTTATTCTCTTCTCTGTTTTTTTTTTTGGACGTTTTTTTTGTAACCCTAGAATCAATAATGCAAGAAATAAAAAAGGATAGAATAAGAACTGGCTGGAAACCTTGCTCTGATACCAAATGATGTGAACCCCAATCGACTTGCTTTGAGACCCAACAACAATATTAGAGAAACAACCAAAGAAAGCCAAACTCAGGTCTATGGATGGAGAATCTAAACCCGTTGAGAACTTGTTTCAAGAACCTAGATTATATTAAAATCTAGATTGCATTGCTTTCTTGATCTTCTTAGCTCTTGATCTTGTAATTGACCAATTTGAACATGCAAAAGATCTTCAAGAGTAGGCCCACCTTAGTTCTCATCAAATCTATCAAGCGACATCCTATGTTTTGGCTTTTTGACCTTCTAACTAACATATGTGTCTTGAGTTCCTTTCAATTTATGTTTTGTAATTTGATTTTGTTTTTACTTTGGATGTTTGAAGTTTTATTTTGTTTAGTTTCTTAGGCTGATGTTTACTCGAGACTAGTAAAGCTTAAGTTGAGGGTTATGTTGAGACTTCAACATTGCATTATTTTATAACTTAACATATTTACTCTAGGTTTGCTAATGTATTAATTTGCTTTACTTAGTATAGTTTGCGTGTTAAACCTTGATTTCTATGATTGCAGGTAAATTGGGTGTAAAGTATTGAGTTTAAGCATTAATAAGTTGGCAAAGAATAAGTTGGGATTGAGTTTGCTTAGGAGAAGATGAAGTCGAGAGCCTTAGAAGTGTTATGAAAAAATAGAGACGTTGTACCGATAGGTGTTATACTGGTACGAAGGTAGAAGAATGAAGGTTCTACCAGTAGTAAGCCATTTCTATTTGTAGCTTGAGTTGCGAAAGATGTATGCAGAAGTCTTACCGGTAGTTGGTTCACGTTTTACTTGTAGCAAAACTCACAGTACTTTTCACTTTTTCATCAGAGAAGTTGTACCAGTAGTTAAACATATTCTATTGGAAGTGCTTTGTCAGAGAAGTCCTACTAGATATTCTACCCGTAGCAAAAGCCATAGTACTTTTAGAAGTTTTATCAGACACAAATTTTACTGGTAGGTTTCACTGTTCTACTGGTAGGTGAGTTCATAGAAGGATGCTCTACCAGTAGGTTGAGGCATATTTTCAAGGGAAACTCAATTAAGATAAAATCTTGTCATATCTTTTGGGGATTCTCAACCGATAGGAAGAGGAGATAATTTTGGGGATGATATTTATCAAAGATATGAAGATTCTCCTTTGTATCAGAATAAATAGAGACCCTTTGGGGAATACAGGGCATCACGTTGTAGGATACGTTTAGGAATTTTACTTTTAGTTTTTCTTGTTCTTTACGTTAGAGAGTTTTAGGGTTACTTTACAAAGTTTTGCATTATTCTTTTTTTAAGTTCATTTCTTTTATTTACATTCAGTTTTTTAATACGAGCGATCAATTCCAGCTCAATCTTTACCTTTTTGAATTCAGTTAGGTTTTCTTTACTGCATTGTGTTATTTCTATTATCATGAGTCTTCCTTTGGATAATCTGATGCAGGAGTTCATTTAGGATGTATGCTCTATACTACGGTTTTAATGTGTATGTGATTGATTGAATATGTTATACTTCTGAAAACCTAATTGGTTTACATACGTCCCGATTAACAGTATACAATTTATTTTGGTATGAATAATTAGTGGTATTTCCTATGACCTTTAGAGTACCGATTCTTCCATCATAAACCATCTTTCAATTGTTACATTAGTTTTTTTAAAGTTTTTAGTTGAAAATCATTTATTTGTAGTAGTTTGAAAACGAAAGCAGATGAGTTATAGATTTAGGGTAGAAACTCTTATTCATACTTGGGATGAATTTTGAAGAGCTTTTTCTTTTTATTTTTCATCAACTTGGATTCCAATTATTTTCCTAAGGAGACGACCTTGGACTTCTAGTTAGAGTTACTACACAATAAATTTCTCTTACGTTTGGGAACTTTCGTGAAAATACAACCCCTTTGGATGACATGCATTTGGTAAAACTCAACTGGCAAAGATCTGTTTTGAGCCTAGTATATAAAAGTTCTCCGCCTTCTTCTCTATTTGTCTTTGAGAGGATTTGGAATTCTTGTGCGTCTTTCGTTCCTTGCCCTAATCTTCTTTTGTATTCCTAATTCAACACAATTACTCACTCTAGAATGCATAAGTTGGAGCCATGTATTTCAATTTCTCTTCTATAGATTTTTCTTTTTGAGGTGGAAGAATTATAACTTAGAGCCTCTACGGTTTTTCGTAAGTGAACCCATTTGTGCTCATCCTGTCTTCGTATTTGATTTTTGTCTTTCTCTAGTCGGAAGCAGAGTTAATCGCTCCCTTCCTCCAAAACTGTACATCAATCATTACAGCTTCACGGTTATGGCTATAGATTCTGATCATCTTTCTACTAAGATCATTCTGACACTTGTGGTTCAGGCTAATGCTGCCAACGAGGAAGACTCTGACTCTATTCAAGAGGTTGGGTCCTCAACCTTGAGAATCAGTGGAGCTCAGAGCATCTTTAGCTGTCTGAGCAAAGGCTCTCTTAAAGATAGTAATATTGGTTCATCCCTAGGATTAATACAAGAAGATTTCTACTGATAGAACTTCTATAGGTGTGCTACATTCCAATGGTATGGTAGCTTTGCTCCTTCCATAGTTTCCAGATGATAAGTTCCAAGTCTTACTATCTTAGTGACACAGTAGCATCCTTCCTAAGCTGCTCCCAGCTTTTCTTCTCCTTAACTTTTCGTGGCTTGGGTAACTTTTATATTCCTGTATCACAATCTCATGGAAGGAAAAGAGCTAGTACAATACTTTAATCAATATAGATCATAGAGTTGGAACTGCCTGGGTTTCAGCTGGTATTATAGTACCTAGAAACCTAACTTTGGTATTTTGTTACCCTTATTTGGATTCTTCTCTCTTCTCTTCCAGTCAATCTAATCCGTCGATTCAATATTTTTGAATTGATCTGAGCCGCAAAAAATTAAATATAAGATAGATATTTGGATATAACTTATTTTTTACTCAGAAAGCTCAAAATAAGTTGTGAGATTCAAACTCAGCTCTAATTTATTATATTGATTTTTCACCTTAATTATGGCAAACAAAATTTTCTCTCCTATCTCTTTCTTCTCTCTCTCCCAATTTATTTTTAAAAATAGTGGGACAAGAAAAAAATAAATTATTATTTCAAAATATACTACACTACTGATATTCAATTTATTTGTGTTACCTAATACTTTTAGGCACGGATTATTGCTAATTAACCAATATTTTAAGAATAGCATAAATTGTACATAAACATTTTGAAAGAAAAGCGTCACTCAATCAAGGCTTCTGGTAGATTTCATGGGAAAAGGAAACCTATTGGGGGGGTCATAGTGATATGTTATGCTTCTAATTTTCCATATCCATAACGTATAGGCTCGATCATATGGATATGAACTCTTATATAAGTTGCTTTTAAATTGATTTTTAATGGTGAGCTTTATGTGTGAGTGCATATCAAACTTTTTTAATTTAATACAAGATAGCTGTCGATTTTGGGTCTAATTCAAATGAAAGGTCATGCCAAGAGTTGATATCTTCAATTCCTCTACCAAATACTGGCCCAATATATCTCAATTCCGGTTTAACCCGGCTATTATTTGGGAAGAATTAGGTCAATTAACTTTATTTGCTAGTTAATTTTTTCCTGCTTTCTTATAGTTGGCCGAGAGGTGAAGATAAGAAGTCACAATTTTCTATACAATTTGTTAACATGATACAAATAAAACACAACACAAACATAAAATTAACACAAAAAAATTACACCAGTAATAAATTAACCGAGTTAGTTTTAAGCATAATTATGGATGGATAGCCATCTGGTGAGCTTACATGGTTTGGAGTTGAGACTTGGTCTAATTTGTTTTTTGGATAAATTACACTAACCCCCAAGTAGATTAGTGTAATTATAAAAACAACCCTCATTTATATGAAATTATATTAACACTCCCTTTCAGAAAGTGCAGTTTTAGCAATTTACCCTTAACAGATTTTTGTTTTCATCCATTTACCCATATTCTCTTTATTTATGTATAAATGTGTAAATATATATATATATATATATATATCTCCCTCTCTCTCTCTCTCCCTGCCTCCCTCCCTCACACACACATACTCTGAAATCTTCATCACCACCTATGACCAGGAACAAGGTTGGGATTTTACGATAGTGGCACAATCAAGAATGTAATTTATTAGAATCATTCAACATATCATCGATTTTAAATATTTAATTATATATCAAAATTTACTTTAATATGATATCCTCATAAAGTTAGTTTGGACCATAAGATTCAAAATTAATTCTTACTTTTCATTATAAGGAGGCTTCGAATACCTTTTGCAAAGGCCAAAGTTCAAGTCTGAAAACAAGAGGCTGCCGCAAAGGTCCTGTTTGGTTCGCGTCTCAAAAAAGAGAATTAAAAAATTATTTTTGAAAAGAATTTTAAAAACTATTTTTGGTTTTTTATGTGCCACAAAACTTGTTTAGTTGTATGATTCAAAAAACAGTTTTACGGAATAGAAAAAAGTAAAATTTATTTGGACATTAACCCAGAAAATAATGAAAACATAAATGTGGTAGTAGTGGAAGTGTGGTGGTATGGTGGTGGCGGTAGTGGTGAAAGGGTGGTGGTGGTGGTGAAAGTGTGGTAGTGGTGGTGGTTTGTGAAAGTGTGGTGCTGGTGTGGTGGACATAGTGGTATTGGTGGTGGTGATGTTTTCTAAATTTTGAAAAGATTGTTTTAAAAAATACAAAAAACAGTTTTAACTTGTGCTCTAAATCTATCCCATTTATATTCTCAATTTTCAAACAAAAAAAAAAAAAAAAACAGAAACAAAATGCAACTGGCCAAACAATTTTTTTCCAAAAACTATTTCAGAAAATAGAAAACAGTTTCTGAAATACAAACCATAGCATACATATTTTCTTCTACAACATGGGCATGATAGACACAATGAACTTATAAAATAGGCTAGCTAAAATAGAGAATACAATATTTTAAATATATTTCCCAGATTATTCATGTACTTTCTTGCAATACTGATTACATGTGAGAAGTCTGGTTGACTACAAACCATAGCATACATTAAAATTATATTAGAAAAATGGAAACAACAAGCTAAAAATTTTATTATACCAGAAAAGATAAACATAAAAATAGTGTTGAAATAATAATAGATATTGATGAGCCGATGAGATCACCAGCTGTAAGTGAAAAAGTGTACATAAGAAATGCATGCAAAATAAAGATTTAATGGAGCAAAAGACAATACACCAATTATCATTTCAACAGAGCAAAGAAGGGTACATCAAAACTATGCAACCAAAAACAACACTATAAGCCACAAAATGACCATCAGTCCACTATTAGCCACACAATACAGACCGTTGCATTTTCCTTTTCCTTCTCTATTCTTTTGATTTTCTAACCAACCAAACAGAAATGACGAGAAAACATGATCGTTGATGCTTTTTGATAAATGAATAAAACCATGATCTTTGATGGGTTTCATTTTGTTTTCCATTTACATTGTCACATCGACCAAACCATATCTTTTTGGGGCGATTTTTTAAACTTAACATTTTGGGAAGTTCATGTTTGTGGGTTTTGAAGTGGTGATGAAGTTAGATCTACATACCACCAAGTGTTAGATCAATTGGTGAGAGACTGTTCTAGCTTAACCAAGGTCTCGCGTTCGAGTCTTGGAAACGCAGCTGCGTTCGGTAGGGAGAGCTTTACCGCCTTTGTGGTCCTACCCAGCTCGAATCCGAATTAGTCGGAGTCCAAAGTGACTTTCGATTACCAAATGGTCTAACAAAAAAGAAGAAGTTAGATATGCACGATGATAAAGAAGGACGAAAGGCCATGCATAAAGTGACTGGCTTTCCAGGTACTCAATTGGTTGACTCACATGCAACTATTAATTAGTTTATTGATCTGATTTCACTTGACCTCTATTTCTTTTTAGGAATTGCATAAATTTTTCTGGACATGAAGGTGAAGAAATTAATTATGGTCGGCGATATTGAATCAGTTCAGGTTGTTAGCTGTTGGAGTTATTTTCTGGTTTATTAGGGTTTTCCTTTTTATCTTTGTTTTACCTTTTTATCCTTATTGTACCTTTATTATTTGATTATATATACGGGGGTTCGACACTTAGTTTGTATCCATTTCCACTTACGTTCATTCCAAGTTGGTATCAAAGTCATAACCTAACCCTAAGCCTAACTCTAACCTTCTCCGTCATCCACACCGGCAGCCCTCATCATCAATCACCACAGCACCACCAACCACCAACCACCAACCACCAACCCCTTTTCCACGTTCCAGTAACCAGCCACCACACTGTCCACCAGACTGCTGCCATAACAACAAACCAATTGAACCCTGTCAAAACCCAGCAGCACCGAAATCAAACAATACCCACGAACTGTTGTCATACCAACACCAAGCCGACATCACCCAGTCAAAACGCAGACAACCCAAACACCAAACAACACTACCCCTCCACCAAACCCAATAGCACCAAAACACCCAAACCACCAACAACCAGCATTCCAAACCATAACATATCACCAACAACATTAAGCACAGACCAAACCGACACCAAACCATCTTAACACCCAACAAAAACCCAATCGAAACCGACCCAACATAACACCAAACCGACAGCCCAATGTCCAACCCAATAAACATCCACCAAACCCAGACCAGCGTGATCTGATTATTTTAAGTACTGCAGCATATAGGACATTTTAAGTGGGGATGAATCCTCTTTTCTATTGATCTATTCTTGATGCAGTAGATCAATTATTTATATTTACTAGATTTCTGGGCACCGTGACCTAATTATTTTGGAGTTTTCTGGACCTTCTTTATCTATCGCTACTGTTCGATTGGAGGTATATTGTTCTCCATTATTTTATTCCTCTATTTATCTTTTTCTGTCACGGATGCTCTAGTATTGTTGTTGATATGGCTACTCCTGCGAGAATTGAAAATCCTACTGTTGACACCTCTACCGTTGAGACATCTATTGGTACCTCCCTTTTTATGTTTGACCAGTATACAATACTTATTGGCGCAGTTGCATTACCAGCACTGTCGGGCATGATCTCTCAGAAATTTACAGCATAGTTGTTGAATGGTCGTAACTTCGCTGAGTGGTCTTGTTCATTCCAGCTTTTCTTAAGCCGAGTAGGAAAACTTGGTGGGCTGACGGGATCTAACCCAAAGCCAGTTGATGACGACCCTGGATATTCTGCGTGGTTCTCTGAGAACTGCGTCATTCTTGGATGGATATTTGGCTCGATGGAGGCATCTGTTTACGGGATTCACTAGTTTCATAGCTCTGTTCTGAAGCTATGGAACGCATTATCAGAGATGTATTCCCAGTCCGGAAGGGGATTTCAGGTTTATGAGTTTTCTTAGGAGCTTTCGTATGCTCGGTAGAGAGATATAACCATTCAAGATTATTATAGATTTTTGACCTAGCGATGGCTTGAGTATGAGACTCTACATCCTCTTGCTGCTATTCCGAGAATAGAGCCTGAGGGTTCTTACATACTTCAGAGCATGAGGATAGGATTCACAAGTTCCTTATGGGGCTCCGTGATGAGTTTGAGGGGCCTCGTTCCCAGATCTTGTCGATATTGAGGCTTCCTTCTCTTTATGAGGTGTATGCGATGATTGAGCAGCATGAGCGCCGCGTCCGTATTGCATCACTTTCTGTTGCAGCCTTGACTCCTCTGGCTAACCAGATTGCCCTTGTAGCTGCTACAGGATCTCGTACAAGATCCTTAGTTAGGGGTGGACAATGCTCAGACCAGCGTCGTTAGGGTGTCCCAGATCAACATAGACAAAGGGATACTTGTTAGTGTGATTATTGTGGTCGACCAGGACATCTCAGGGTTGCTTGTTAGAAGCTCCATCCGGAGCTTAAGCCACCTCCTCGTTGTCGTACTGCTGCTATTACTGAGATACCATCACCTACAATCATTGCTCTTGCTGTTGCTCGTACTGTTCCTCCTTGGCAGAGTGATATGAATGCTATCACTTCCTGATTGGATATACTTATGTCCGCTCTAACTTCTCAGGGTCCGAATTCTTCTACTACCACCACTACAGGTATATCTCGTGTCTTTCATGCTCGCGCCAGTCCGTCTCCTCTTTGGATGCTGAACTCGGGTGCAAATGATCACATAAAAGGTGAGACCCATCACTTCACCACTTTTGACGAGCAGTTACATACATAGATTTAGTTAGTAGATGGGACGCATGCTCCTATTGTTAGTAGGGGTACAGTCCGCCTCTCAAATGGCTTTACATTACATTCAGTTTTTCATGCGCCAAAGCTGGTCATGAATCTATTATCTATACATCAGTTAGCCAGAAATTTTCACTGTGCGATTATGTTCTTATCTGATTCGTGTTATTTACAGGACCTGAGTACTAGGAGGATTATTATTCGGGGACATGAGAGAGATGGATTGTATTTTCTAGGCAACTCACCTCCGGCTTCACAAGTTCCTCCACCAGCATCACGTAGACCTGCTTTGTCTTTATCTGTTTCTAGTTTGCATACTAGTATTTTATCTAGTAGTTGTCGTTATGATTTTTCGTCACAAACAGTTCTGTTATGGCATGACCGTTTTAGACATACAAATTTTAAATATTAATGTACATTGTTTCCTGCTTTGAGCAATGCTTGTGTTGGTGGTAAAATTGAATGTGTTATATGTTTCCTATCGAAACATGTTAGGACCAGTTATATTCCTCGCATGCACCAATCACCCAAGCCATTTGATCTAATACACTCTGATATTTGAGGATCTTCTCTTGTTACTGCTCTGTTAGGTGGCCGAAACTATGTGACATTTATAGATGACCATACCCGTTGTACTTGGGTCTACCTTTTTCATAGGAAGTCCGATGTACTCCCTATATTCACCCAGTTTCTACAGATGATTAAAACACAATTCGATGTCATTGTTCATGCTCTTCGTTCGGATAATGCCAAAGAATATGTATATGATGCCTTAGTGTCTCACCTGCCTTCTCAGGGTATTCTTCAGTAACTCAGTTGTCCATATAATACTGAGCAAAATGGCGTTACTGAAAGGAAAAATAGGAGTCTGATAGGAATGACACATTGTATGCTTCGAGGCATGCGGCTACCAAGATCTTATTAGCATTTTACTATTTTGACTTCTACCTTTTTGTGCAATTGTATACCGAGTCGTGTTCTTCAGCATAAGACTCCTCTACAGGTCTTATTTCCTGAGCGGACACTTTTTTCAGTTCCTCATCGTGTTTTTGGATGTACATGTTTTGTTCAGGATTAGTCTTCTTCTCGCGATAAGCTTGATGATAAAGCGATTCGTTGCGTCTTTTGTGCGCTATTGTCATCAGTCTAAGGGGTATCAGTGTTATGATCCTATTAGGTGTCGTATGTATCACAGTCTAGACATTACCTTTCTTGAACATATTTCTTATTTTTCTTCCAGTCTTGTGTCTGCCCCTCTAGTTGATGATACTCCCTTTGATTTTTCGTTACCACATGAGCCAAAACCATTGGTCACGATCACTACAGAGTTATTAATCTCTCCTCCTCCAGAGCCACCCATCCCTGTCAGTACAGAGTCACCAGTCTCTCTTCCTTTGCAGGTTTATGTTCGTCGCCCTCGCCCTCATCCCTTTGCTGATGTCCCTTGTACCTCAGGCGATGCAGGTAATGCTTCTCAGTTTGTTGAGCATATTGATGTACCTGTTGTTAGTACTGATGAGAATGTAGGTACTGAGCTAGTTACTTTACCTGATGAGACATTGTCAGTGGAGAATGATGATTTAGGACGTCGTTATTCGCGGCATGATCGTCGTCCAGTTGTGCATTATGGTTGAACTGCCAGGATTTTATATCCAATCTTTGCTTATGTTTCTTATGGTGATCTGTCTCCCACATTTCGAGCTTATAATATGGCTATTGATCGTCACAAGGCTAGACTTGTGGTAAAGGGCTTTACTTAGGTACCAGGTCATGATTTTTGTGCTACCTTTGCCCCCGTGACAAAATTGACTACTGTTCGTTTGATTATTTCTCTAGCTGTGGAGTACTCTTGGTCTCTTCATCAGTTGGATGTGAAAAATGCATTTCTTCATAGTGATCTTGACGTGATTATTTATATGGATGTACCACCGGGCTTACGTGGCGAGGGGGAGTATGTTGATAAGGTATGTCGACTGCGTAAGTCTCTTTATGGACTGAAATATTCACCACGAGTCTGGTTCTCTCGCTTTAGTGATGTAGTTGTACGTTTAAGGTTCACCAGATGTCATTTTGATCATACCTGCTTCATTTGACAGAATACTTCTAGACGGTGTGTCATCCATTTGGTATATGTGAATGATATTATTATTACTGGAGATTATGTTTCTAGGACTACGCAGGTCAAGATAGACCTAGGGAAGGCCTTCAATGTGAAGGACCTTGAATTTTTGCGATACTTTCTTGGGATTGAGGTTGTCGGTAGCAGCAGGAGTATTGTTCTTTCTCAGAGAAAGTATGTTCTAGATCTTCTCTCAGACACTGGGATGCTGGGGTGCAAACTGGCATCATCGCCCATGATTTTAAACCTGAAGCTTACTGTAGAAAGTGAGGAGTTGAGGGATCTGACTATCTATCAGTGGTTGTTAGGTAGATTTATCTACTTACTCAACACTAGGCCAGATATTTCATTCGCTATTAGCCGAGTTAGTCAGTTCATGCACAGGCCATGTCAGCCTCATCTTAATGCACTTTATCATATTCTTCAGTACCTCAAGTCTTGTCCTGGACTTGAGTTATTCTACGCTTCAGAATCTCAGACTGGTTCTCCAGCCTGTTATTCAAATTCAGATTGTGGGAAAGTGTGTGATAGACGATCTACTATGGGTTTTTGTGCTTTTCAAAGAACTCATCTTATCTCTTGAAAGAGCAAGAAACAGTCAGTTGTCTCTCGCTCGTCAGAAAAAGTAGAGTATCGGGCACTGGCACTTGGCACATGTGAGATTATCTGGCTACAATCGATTCTTGGTGAATTGGGATTTTCAGTGACTTCTTCATCTGCATTATATTGTGATAATCGATCTACTATTCAACTCGCTTCTAACTCTGTATTACACAAGAGGACAAAGCATATAGATATCGATGTTCACTTTCTTCGGGAGAAGGCTAGCAGTGGTTTTGTCACTCCATCGTTTGTGGGGATCCGTAATCAGGTTGCGAATGTTTTCACAAAACCTGTCACTCTATCCATTATTCAGGACTATGTTGTCAAGCTAGGCTTAGTTGATATTTTTGCGCCTAGTTTGAGGGGGAGCGTTGAAGTTATTTCCTAGTTTATTAGGATTTTTCTTTTTATATTTGTTTTACCTTTTTTATCCTTATTGTATCTTTATTATTTGACTATATATACGGAGGCTCTGCACTTAGTTTGTATCTCTTTCTACTTACGTTCATTCCAAGTTTAGCTAATTGAGAAAATTATGGCACACAGATATATTAACAGTTGGGCCAAAGGAAGCCGAAAAGAAGAAGGAAGATGGAAAGAAAGATGAAGGTAAGACACAAATGCTTACATGACACATCATTACTATGTTTACAGTGTAGAGGAAAACCCAAATGCTTGTGTTATCTCTTAATTACTAAAAAAAAATAGAGGATTTGTTTCACGCCATGCTATGTAGATTTGATCCGAAATTGAAACCCTTTTGTTTGAGCTTTACCTCACAGTTGTTATTAACTTTTGTTATGAAGTTTGTTTAGGTATATTAATAAACAAGTAATAGATATGAAAGATATTACATATCTGTCCAAAGAATTAGGAAAAATCGAGTTCATAAACAAGAACTAAGCTAATACATCTAAGCATCAAATCCAACTGGGTAGCCTAGACCATTCAACTCAATCTAAAGGCATACCACATACCCCAATGTCCCAGTGAAAAACAAGCAATTATAAGGTTCAAGTGAAGTAAAGATCACCCAAAGAAAACAGAAGCCAGACGTTGAAACAGAGTCGTCACAAATAAGAATAATCACAAGAACAAACTCACATTGATCAGACTTGAATCTGAATCCTCTGATACACAAAGCTAACGCGAGGTAGAGATAGAATGGAGAGAGAAGGGAGTCGTCAAGATATCGCCGGTGATCGCCTACCTCTCCGGCATCATCCTTGTTGTTGATCACCAAAATAGAAAAAGGGTTGTTGACAGACCCATGGGATGAGATATCGGGAAAGAAAGTCAATGGGAAAAAAAATGAGGTAGAAGTAGTTGGGCTGAAGTGATTTTGAATAAGTAAAAGTCTTATTTTTTAGCTTATTTAAATGGTAAAATTGTTTTCATTTTTTTAAAAATACGTTTAATAAGTTATTCCAAACATTTTTTTTTTTTATAAAAGCACTTATAGTAAGTTAAAAATCTAATAAACACTTTTTTTAAGTGAATCCCAAAAACACTCTAATTCTCTCACAACCTCTTTTTCTCATTATTCTTTCTTTCCTGTCTCTTTATCTCTCTCCATTCACTCATGTTGCTCTTAAATTTAATTTATTATTTTGTATTTTGTTGTCTCTCATGCACCACCATAATAAAATTAATTTTATCTATTATTTTTCTCTTTAATTTAATCATATTGTTTTGCTCTTTAATATTATTTATTATTTTGTATTCAAATAGGATACGATAAAACATAAAAAAATAGGATACGGTTATGGCTAGGATACGTCTATAATAAAATATATTTTATATTTTACTATTATTTAACAACTTAAAAATTATAAATTTTCAATAATTCTTTAACATTAGTAAGTAAAATTAAAAAATTTTACCATGAAAAGGATGTAATATCGTCTCATTATGATATGTTCGAGCATTAAAAATTAAAGGAATCATAACAACATTTAATTAGTTGGCTTTACAAGCATTTGTTTTAAAAAAGTATAGTGTAAGTGACTCATTTTTTTATACACTCTTAACATGTAATAATAAATAATAC
This sequence comes from Ilex asprella, assembly GCA_023539305.1. Classification (NCBI taxonomy): domain Eukaryota; kingdom Viridiplantae; phylum Streptophyta; class Magnoliopsida; order Aquifoliales; family Aquifoliaceae; genus Ilex; species Ilex asprella. Next base: position 22,703 of record JAHQCQ010006004.1, read on the forward strand.
TTAAAACACTCGTATCTTCAAAATCAGATGAAATTTTATTGATATTTTATATTATATGTGAACTCCAAAAAAAAGGTATAGCTTAAAATTAAAAATTGTGTATCTTGTTTCATGTTTAAAAGTATCCGTGAAGTATCCACATATTTTATTAATTATCGGATACGGATGATGTGTATCCGATACGTATCATCTAGTATCCGACGAGTATCGTATCTAATACGGGTACGTCGACCTTGACGAAATATTCGTACTTCATAGATTAATCCTAATATTCGCTTGTCTCATTCATCAGCTATTGCGACGACGAACGGGTTCATCGGAGAAGGTTGCTGATTCATGACCTACCTAGTCTAGTTCTCTCACAACCTCTTTGTCTCATTGTTCTTTCTTTTATGTCTCTTTCTCTGTCTCCATTCACTCATGTTGCTCTTTAATTTAATTTATTATTTTGTATTCAGTTGTCTCTCATGCACCACCATAATAAAATTAATTGTATCTATTATTTTGCCCTTTAATTTAATCATATTGTTTTGCTCTTTAATATTATTTATTATTTTAATTTGTTTTGAGAAGCATAACAGTCAAAAACACCATATTACATTACCCTTTTCTATGGCCCCAAAGAAGTGTATATTGCTGCCCAAACACAGGGAATAGTAGGATATGTCCATTAAATTCTAACCGGCTGATTCATAAGTGAGTTTGGATTGAATAAAATTTTTTTTTTTTTAAAAATCTCCAATTCAGTCTAAACCAGCCATCCTAACACACCCTTAGGCCTCATTTGGATAACCATAATCCTAATCAGGAATGGATAACTCATTCTTAGTAAAGTAATACCTAGATTTCAAATATCGTAGTAATATTTATTTAATGTTTGGTATCTTGAATAAGCTAGTATAGGAATAGATATTTATTTTATTAATATTTTTAGTAATTAACTTTATTTTAGGAAAGAACATGATTTAGGAAGATAGATTGGCTTTAG
>JAHQCQ010006005.1:0-23515 GCA_023539305.1 Ilex asprella
TATATATATATATATATATACTTAACCTATATATGGATATAGATAGATAAGAGAGAGGAAAAATTTTAAAATTAGTCAAACGCTTAACCTATATAAGGATATAGATAGATATGAGAGAGAAAATATTTTAACGTTGGTCAAATTCCTAAGATTTAGGAGTTTTTAATTTTTAGTTTTATTTCACTTTTAAAGGGAAGCGAGAGCATGATAAAATTGACAAAAAACGGACTTCATAATAAATAAGTTTCTTTGACGGACTTAAGTCCAAACAAGTCCATGAAGGGGACTAGCTTCCAAATTTCCCAAAAAAACACCAACCCATAGCCCATCTCTTGTTGAGCCTAATTTACATATAAACGAGTTGACTCGTTTAACTATGTACTCATAAACGAGTTTAAAATAGTGTTCAAGCTTGACTTGATTAACAGTCTTGGTTGAAGCATTGAAAAAGTAATTGCAAACTGATATATCATAGTTGAACCCTATTACTATATCGAAATATCACTATTTTATATTGTACTTTCATTTTTAATTCAATAAAAATATGTCAGGTTTAAAATTTTATTTTATTATGTTTTCAATTAATAATTGCATACCATTCAATTTAAACTCAGTGGCTGAATGGAGGTACATAGTCATATACTGTTATACATCATAGTTAAAAAGTCTTTCGCTTACAAATGCCAAAAACAAAAGGGTCACACCCAAAACTTCTCCTGATAGATAGCTAAGTTTACCTTCTTTTGAAAGATTTTATTTAAAGTTTTGGTAATTATCTAGGATCAAATTATGAAAGATTTATTCTTCATGAATATCTTAGTTCTGGAGTGAATGATTTATTTTTGACCAGATCGAAGAGAGAATTAATCAAAGTGTGTAAAATTAATTCAGACACCTCTAACCGATAAACAAAAAAAAAATTATATTTGAAAGTAGAATCAGAATTGCTAAAGAATTGGTACATTCCACAATGAATAAGTTAATATGTTGAGCCTCTCTGGATCGAAAACGCTTTTATTATGTTTTTCATCAAATGCTAAATCACTCATTGTTACATACCTTCTTATTTATAGTAAGTCCCACTCAAATATACTAAGAGTAATGCTACACTGACCAAATTTTGGGACCAAATTTGGAGCCCAAATGACATGGCAACATATTATTTGTAGTCTTCATTGGGGCCCAAATGACATGGCACCAAAAAGAGAAGCCCAAATCAACTGCCATGTCATTTGGGCTCTAAATTTGGTCCCAAAATTTGGTCAGCATAGCATTATTGATATACTAACGGATGATCATGATCATTTACAGAATTTGAAGGAAAATTAATTGTAGAGATCCCAATACCCATCATACCAAAGATTGCCTTCAATAATTGTCTATCTATTGCGGTGGTTATGAATTGATAACCCATTGCGATATAGTTGTAGTTCTTTTTTTGAAAAAGTGAAACCAAGACCCACCGGATTCACGAGGAGAGAGAAGATGCATCAATTGAAACCAAGAGCTGCAAACTCATGCCCTCTCACTCCTATAGGTTTCTTGGAAAGATCCGCCAGTGTTTATGGCGATTGCCCTTCTGTTGTGTACAACGATAAGACCTATAAATGGTCGGAGACCCACCGGAGATGTGTGCAGGTGGCTTCTTCAATGGTGTCTCTGGGCATCAGGAGAGGCCAAGTGGTCACGGTGGTGGCACCATGGTTTTGAAAATCGGCCGTTACTGTGCGTAACGGCCGTTCCGTAACAGTAACGGAGGTTGCCGATACCGTTACACCCCGAATTATCGGCCAGAAAAAAAATCACAGCCGTAACGGGCGTTACGTTGGTGTAACGGACTGTAACGTGCGTTACATCCCGTTATTTTGCCGTAACAGCCGTTACACATCAACAACTCTTGATTTTGCCACCAAAAAATACGAAAATCAAGAATATTATATGAAAAGAGGAGTAGATATTAAGAGAATGAGGTGTGTAGATTTGGTACCTCTTCAACGACATCGAAAAACGCTACAGCTTGGCTATTTTGGGTGGAGTTTCAATTTTCACAGCCTACTACAAGGGACAGAGCTCTTCTTCGGCTGTGGCTGCTGGACCTCTACTGCCCGGCGGTGAGTGCAACCGTCCGGCCTGGTTTGTGGAGAATCAAGGTCGGTGATTGAAGGAAGAGTCGAAATCTCTATTTAGGTAGATGAACGGCGCTGAAATGGGTCTAGGTAAAGAGATAATATTAGGGCTTTTTACCATGGGTGAAAAGACTCAGCTACCCCTTTTGAAAACATGAGATCTTTTAAATGTGATAGCTAAAGTTGGCCCAAATATCAAAAATCGGTCTAGCTTGGCCCAATAGAATTAAAAGTCATGGTAGATGAACTGCAAATAAAAGTCACTAGAAAATATATAAATTATCACATAATTATTAAAAGATAAATTCATATATAATCGTTTATAATACAATAAAATGTATAACATGTCACAAAAGGTCTATATTTACATAAACTTAGAGTTAGAAATACATAAATTGTTTTTTGAGAGAAGTGTGAACAAAAACAAAAAATTCACGCTCTCGGTTTCCGTTACTGTTATGTAACGCCCGTTTCATCCCGCGTCCGTTACTCCATTACCGTTACCGTTATGACAGCCGTTACCGTTATTCAGAACTATGGGTGGCACCCAACATTCCCGCCATGTACGAGCTTCACTTTGCAGTACCGATGGCGGAGCAATTCTCAATAACATCAACCTCCGCCTCGATGCCCGCACAATCGCAGTCCTCCTCCACCACAGTGAATGGAAGATCGTGTTTGTTGACTACCAATCAAGCTCTACCATTCTCGAAGCACTCTCTCTGTTTCCCCCACATTCGCAAAGGCCACTTCTTATTCTCATCACCGACGATGAATCGCCACTGTCCATGCCGGTGACTTCCATTGTACTTATGAGAGTTTGGTGGAGAAGGGTGATCCAGGATTCAAGTGGGTCCAGCCGGAGAGTGAATTAGAACCCATGACACTGAACTACACCTCCGGCACCACCTCCTCTCCCAAAGAGGTGGTCCATAGCCACAGAGGTACCTTCATCATCGCCATTGATTCACTTTTAGACTGGTCGGTACCGAAACAACCAGTTTACTATGGACAGTCTATGTTCCACGCCAATGGGTGGAGCTACACCTGGGGCATGGCGGCTGTCGGCGGCACCAACATCTGCCTCCGCAAATTCCATGCTTCTGTAATCTACGACGCCATAAGGAAACACAACGTGATCCATATGTGTGGGGCGCCGGTGGTTCTCAACATGCTATCAAATTGCCCAAACAATAATCCTCTTCAGAAACCAGTTCACACCTTAACAGCCGGAGCTCCGCCACCAGCGGCGGTGCTGTTTCAGACCGAGTCTTTGGGTTTTATCGTGAGTCATGGATATGGGTTGACGGAGACGGGCGGGCTAGTGGTGACCTGCGCTTGGAAGCCGCAGTGGAACCGCTTGCCGGCGACGGAGAGAGCAAGAATGAAGGCGAGACAAGGAATTAGGACTCTGGGACTCACAGAGGTGGACGTAATTGATCCCGATTCAGGAGCGAGTGTTAAGAGAAACGGATTTACCATGGGTGAAGTAGTATTGAGAGGAGGAAGTGTCATGCTGGGTTACCCGAAAGACCCAGAGGGAACCTCAAAATCGGTGAGAGAGAATGGGTGGTTCTACACCGGGGACGTCGGAGTGATGCACCCAGATGGGTACATGGAGATCAAAGACCGATCAAAGGACGTGATCATCTCTGGCGGAGAGAATTTGAGTAGCGTGGAGGTAGAATCAGTGCTCCATACTCACCCGGCGGTGAACGAGGCAGCGGTGGTGGCGCGGCCAGATAAATTCTGAGGAGAGACGCCGTGTGCTTTTGTGAGTTTGAAGGTGATGGTATAATTTTTGGTGGACGAACAAATTCAACGAATTTAGTATTAAAGAGAGATCAGAGCTATATGACTCGTGGTATGATTTATGGGAGTGAGAGTCAATTTTAGTATGGAATTAGCGGCACAGAAGAAATATAGTGGTTCACCAACTATAGAACTTGACTAGTCTATCCTTTAATGGAGACTCTTTTTCCATTCTCTTTATTGATAACTTGAGTGATTTACATATTAGTGTTCATGCCACTAGGGTTTCTCTTTCTCCTCTCAATGGAGGCATTGTTTAATATATATAGACTAATTCTTACTTCTAAGAGATCTACACCGAGATCCTTGTCTCGCCTTCGTGGGATTCTCCTTGATTTTTGGGAGAGGATCTTGGTTGGTTGAGAGTTTTATGCCTTGACTCTAGCTTTCCATCTTTTTTCTTGGGGTGCTTGCTGTTTATCCAGCTGCCTCTACGCTACTCCTGTCAATTCCCCGTTTGAATGAGGCTGAACTCTGATTATTTGAGCTCTTCTATCTTGGATGACCTCCTGACCTAACTTGGAGGTCTGAGCTTACACTTTAGAATTATTTTTGGTATCATCAGAAGGCTTCGGCTAAGGAGAAGCTGACAGAAAAGGAGATAAGAGAGTTCTACAGGGCGAAGTTGCCGAGGTTCATGGTGCCAAGAACGGTAGTGTTCAAGGAGAAGCTACCGAAGACCTCCATCGGAAAAATTCAGAAGTTTGTGCTGAGAGAAATGGCCAAGGGTATATGGTATAGGGTCAGCAAAGAATAGGAATCTATCACCAATGTGATGACCATTTATAACATAATTATCAGAATACAGTAGTTTTAAACTTATTTATCATTCTATGATACTTTTTAAAAGCGTACTCATTAAATCTGATTTCACCAGAAAGTGGAATCAGAAAATACGATTTTCTTTGAAAACGGAGTTAAAAATTGCGATTTTCCTATTTAAAGCGGAATTATCAAATACGTTTTTATCATTAAAAGAATATTCCTAAATCCGCTTTTACTTAAATAATCGAATTTTACAATTATGTTTTCAAACATAAAGCGTAATCTATAAATCCGCTTTATAAAATGAATCGAATATACCCAAGCCACTTTCATTCGAATATAGCACTCCCCTCAGGCACCCTCTCTCTATTATTTCTGAAGAACGTTCATTTCTCTCTTATCTTTTCTCTCTGTGGAAGGCATCGCCTCTCTCTTCTTTTCTCTTTGTGATGATTCTTCTTCTCTCATCAATTTTTTTTTTTTGCTTTGGACATCCCCTAAGCTGAGCCCTAACTGAGGGTAGCCCAAAGCTTGTTCGAAGAAGCCAACTAAAAGCCTTCTGCAATATTCGATTGTGAGATTTGCCTAAGGTACCTTCTGAGCCCTAATTCCAGGTATGAGATTCTTAACAGGGCCTAGGTTAGTCAGTGTTTTGTCAAATGACTCAGTGGATTGGTACACACCAGTGGAATAGGTCTGAAGCTAGGAGAAGACAGTGCTTCACGGGTTGAACATAAAGTTTCCTATATAACCAGGTAAGCTCTCTATATCCCCATTGCCCATTCCCTGTATGAAGTTCAGAAATCCCCAACTTCAAGCTTTCTATATCCCCATTGCCCAATTCCCATCCGAAATTCAGAAATCCCCAACTTCAAATCTAAATTTCCATCCCCATTGGCCATATCCTTGGTCTGTGTTATTCCCAAAATCTCTAATGTTATTAAATGTGCAATCCCCATTACTGCTTCGAGTAATTTGAACTGAATCATAAAATTACAGTGTGAAGGTAAATTTAATTTTTTTAATTTTATTCACAATATCCTAGTGTATACATGAATGCTATTTTTGGATTAAAATATGAATGTGTGTGCATTAGGAAAATTGATCTGTGTTTTGAGAAAATTGTGTTTGATTGTTCTGTTACAAGTTATGTTTTATAGATTTGTTATTGCTGTTTATGTTATAAAACAGGCCTTGTGTTTTAAAACTGGGGACTGTGTTTTATATATTTGTTATTGTTGGTTGTTTTATATATATGTTATGTATGTTCTATTACAACTTTGTATGTTCTCTTAAAACTGGACGCTTGTTTGTGCTGTATGGATGAGGGTCACAATATTTTTTTAAGTCATCATCCAAAGTTGATGCTTGTGGATTTGATTGGACATGTCCTGGTTTAAGTGGTGAACAGCTCTACAGAAAGTGGTTAGAATAAAAATGAAGAAGCTAAGGCAAAAAGATCAGTAACACTTAAAATAGTTTGCATTTTTTGGTGAATTTTTACCAACAAAAACAGCTTTGAAGATCTGTGAGCATCAAAGAGCTCACAGATCTACATAGACATGAACCACCTTCTAATTAGACCTATATTCCCAAAATCCTCAATTTTTTTATTCTGATTGATCTCATTGATAAACAATATGTTCTGGTCCAAATTGTTTTGGAATTGCATAAAACTCTTAAGAAATGTCTGCAAAACTTTGTTGTCTACTTGTGTTCCATTACTCATGCTTAAAAATATATCACCTTCCATTTCTTTTATACTTCAATTCAAGCACCTCCACCTCTAATCAAATGCACCTCCACCTTCATTCAAATGCAACATAGCAGGCAAGAAGAAATCATAGCTTCCAGGTTAATGTACAAAGTATATGAAGAACAAAGACAACACACCTACTCAGTGACACAAAAACCAGACTTGTTTTACCATAACCTTAAGTGATGTTTATTGTTCCTAACATAAAAACACTTTGAAATTTGAAGTAATATTTTTTATTAAAAAAAATAGAAAAGTTTATTAATTGAATCTAAAAAATTACAAGAATCTAGAAAAATTGAAACTGTTTTAACAAAAAAGAGTATATGTTTTAACAAACAAGAACAGAAAAACAGTAAATATTTTTTACAAAAAACTGTTGTACATCTGCTACAATTTAACAACTCATTTGATCTATGCATAAAAGACCTTCATACCAACCACGCATCAATAATCTCCAATCCATCACAGCTCCACCCCCTCCAGGCCATGGATTCCCTTTAGCAGTACCATTATGTTCTGTTATGAGGTAGACGTATAAGGTATTTGCAAAAACGAACCTCCTAGTTTTTAGCATACTTTACTTTCGGTAATGTGAAACATAGTATACTTATAGTTTCAAAACTTTGGTGCTTTTTTGAATCAAACTTGACTAGGTCTAATTGTTGTCAAACTTATACCTAAAAAATGAGTATAAGTCTGAGATAAACACATGACAGTGAATGGACCGGTATATATGTGTTAAAAAATCAACAAAGAAATACTCCTCATGAGAGAACAACACACAGTAGTTATTTGAGTATATTTGTTAAATACATGTGAAAATGAAATGGTTTGCTAACTGATATGTATATTACATCTAATGCGTACACGTTGTTGGTTTTGCCATGAAATGTTTTCACTTTCTAATAATGTTAATAGGTTTAAAAGTACAAAGTGTCATGCCACCCAATCTAGTAATTTAAATATGACCATTATTTGATATCATATTTTATATTGAAGGTATAAAATGTCAAGGAGACACGCCACATTAATGTGCTATTGAGGAGATAATATTATATACAATGAAGGGTATATATCGTATAATGGAAAGCCTCAACATTGTATAAAGTTAAAAAACGGAACAACAGAAGAGTAATTGTTGACAACTATGTACACGAAAATATAGTTGGACAGTTCAACATCACGATTACAACTAATATGTTGGTTCCCAACATTTTTGGGGGATCGAATGCAACAGTACATAGAATTTGAAATTAAAAATGATGACGGTGTTGCGGCAATGTTGGATGCTGTCTTTGAGAACCAATCACTAAATAGTATTGACTTGTACATACAGGCCGAGAACATACAACAATTTTCTCAGGATATTGTTATACGATGACGCAGACATCCACGTCATAGATTAGATATTTGGGTCGATGTCGGTGTCGATACAGGACCAGATCTTACAGCAGGACCTAGTGCACCTCACCATCCACATACACCGGCACAAACTGCACCCCATTCTCCACCATTGACCTATACATCCACGTCAAGTCTCCCCCATACATCCGCGCATACTATACCTCATCCATATTTTGTGTTTATCCTAGGGCCTGTCTCACCTATGGTAGAACCTTACACATATAAATCTGATGCATCAGGAGGTACATTGCCCAGCCAGCCTATCCGTCACTATGCATTGATGACATCACCTCTGACACATGTTCATATTTCACAGCCATTACATGATGTCCTGTAGTGTGATGATTGCGACGTTGCTACTACACCCACAGTTGTACATAGGTCACATCATCGAGCTACCACTTCACTTGCACATATTATTTCACTAGTTCGAGGTTGAGGTGGTAGAGGTCGGGGTGGTCGAGGCATGGGGAAAGGTAGAGGCAGATACACTATTCCAGTCGAAGATCCGGTGTTATAGGTCATTAATGGGGATCCTTCACATTTAGAAGAACGACGGCCAAAACGGCTCAGGTAGAAGTCGTCTGGTAGGACACAGTGTTATCATGTTGTGCCTTTTTTAAATTATATTTTCACATGTATGTAAATTGAGTAGTTTCGAACTATTGTTGATTTTTTTTGGGGGGGGTGTTTGTGGTTGTGTAGTGCACTGTTTGTGTTGTTGTGGTTGTTTGTTGGTGGTGCTTGTGGTGCATATAACATTGTCGTTGTCTTTGTTGTTGTATTGATATTGTGCATACAGATCAATTTTATTGTGGTATGACAGAGATTTAAGGGAAACTCTGACAAAATTTTCTAAAATAAATTATGTGTTTAGAATCAATATTTATAATACATACTTAAATGTTTATGATAACATAAGACAACAAACGATAGAAAAACTGCACAATGGCAGTACAGATAAACTACAACAACACAATAATACAAACATAGAAGCATGTCTATAACAAACAACATACATTATTACAAGCCGGTGAGGATAATCCAACATATGCATAACTTGATATTCATGAACGAATGTTCATTATGGGAAACTTTCTTCGTCGTACATTTCAACATCTGAAACACATCCTGCTTCTGTTGACAACTGTAAGCACAAACGTGCTTCGTCAATCAAAACTTTTGCAGCCTGTTCGCCTGCGATGTGGCGAAGGTTGTACTGAGATTGTCGTATTGTCATACGATTTTTTTTACCTCAAATATGCCACAATGCAACTTTCAACTTTGTGGTGTGTCAATGAGCATATTAATGGCAATTTTTCGCGGCCTCCTTATGTTGGAAATGCGTAAATCTTCAATTAAAACTTCTCTCTCATTCAAACGATATTGCCATTTCTCCCTCATTCTAGTCACTGACCTTTGTGAGAAACGTAAACGAAGATTTACTGGATAGAAAAATTCATCCTCTAACGCCCAATAATAACCCATACTTTCAAACACCATGCGTGGACTGTAAACTCATGCTTACGCTTGGAAAGTATGTGAATAGGGCAACACACACAATGAATTTATAGTGCTATTCTGATGGTAGTCTTAGTCATTGTTTTGCCAACTATGAAAAAAAATGAAATATGATGATTTGACTAAAGGTGCAACAGTTTTTATTTTTCCCATCACTGAACAATGCACATCGCTATCAGTGTTAAGTCGTCAGTGATGATTTAACACAACACTGGTATTACATTGGTATTCGTGTTTATTCATTAGCGTATGATTTATCACAACACCGTATCATTGTGTAGTCGCTATCATTGTTTACTACTCAATGTATGTTCACTAAAATATGTACACAACACTATTAGTACATTGGTATCAGTGTTATGTCATCACCGTCTCATTTATCACACCACTGTTAGTACGTTGGTATCAATGTTATGTTCTCAACATCTCATTTACCCCAACAGTTTACTTCTCACTTTATGGTCACTGTAATATTTTATTATTCATTTCAATTACTTAAATATTTACATAAATTATATTTATGTTTGCATACAAATACTTAATAGTAGTGTAAACCCGACATACCCACACCAATGTCATCAACAATTAGGTTTCCAACCCAAACAAACAATGATTCATTCTCAATCAACCACTGCCATCATGAGACATTTTCATCATTCAGTTTACCAGAACCGATAATTATACAGATCCCCATAGAGTAACATGGTATGGAAAATTGCGTTTCTTTAAGAATGAACCAATCAACATTCATAACCCATTTACCGAAGTGGGTCATGTGATGATCGGACTTGCAACCTTTGTTCCGCTTCTGGAGTTTTATTATCACCTACCCTGACCAAGTTAGTTGAAATCTTATTTCAAGCGTTGTGAGCTTAAAGTATACTATCGTTGGCATGGATTACAAGTGCCACAGGCACGTTCAGCTGAAATATATGTGGAATGGTGCACCGATAACTACATTGATATCAATGAAACACTAGTTCTTGAGAATGATCAGATGGAACGACGTCTCAATCGATTCCACCTTATTACAAAGGCAAATATTGAACATTCACACCCTTAAGAGGCTATTAATGCAATACTATCCGATCCATCCTTGACTTCTGACAATGAACTTTCAAATTTTGAAAAATCGACTGATGATGATCATGATGAAAATTTTCTTCTTGCTACTCTATGCTTACATGGCACACCACTGTGCTGTTTGAAATAACTAATATGTCGTTTAAAATATAATCTTTTAGTTCTATTTAAGTAGAAGACTTAAAATTCTCTTCATTTTGTTTTTTTTTTTGCAATGTTTTATCGCAAAATAAATAAAATCTCTTTCCCCGGAGATTAGGGTTTGGGGGTACGATTGATATTCTCTTTTTGTTTCGGTGGGGGTGGGGAGTGGTACGATGAATATCCTTTTTGGGAATTAAAAAAGGTGAACTAAATAGTTTTATTATTTTTGTTTAATTGTATAGACATTTTCACTTGTGGGGCTACATATACATAGTCCAACTCGGGTTATATTTTACCACTTTCATCTTGTGTATAAAAAGTCCCAAAATGTAGTTCATCCTTAATGTTTTTTTAGGTGGAGCAGACATTTAAAAGCGGATATATGAATTATGCTTTTACTATAAGTCAGATTCAATGAAGCCGCTGTCATTAAGTGGTTCTACCAATGCCGATTTTTAATGAAAGCGGAATCAATACTTCCGCTTTCAGTGTTGTGACAAAATATTGTCTTTAATAAAATTGGGTTTGAGGAATACGACTACATCCACAAAGTGGATTTCTAGAGTCCAACTTTACTTCAAAATTCGGACTTTCTAATGCCGTTTTCAATGAAAATCGTATTTTCTGATTCCGTTTTTTGATGAAATTGGATTTAGTGAGTACGCTTTAAAAAAGTGTCATAGAATGGTAAATAAGTTTAAAATTGTTGTATTCTGGTAATTATGTTATAAATGGGTAGTACAATGGTTATAGACTCCAAAGACTAGTCGATCGTATGTAAGCATGTAAAATCAGAAATGTTGCTTTTAATTACTTAAAGCATCTACAGGAGATCAAAATTGAAATGTTAAATGTTAAATGTTAAATTTAAAAATTTATGTGATAATTTAATTTTTTTACATTACATTATGAATATTGTAGGGGTGGCCCCCTTTATTACACATGTTATGACAATTAATGAGCCCATGTGAGGTTGACATGACAAGACATGTGACGAAAAAAATATCTAATGTCTTATAATCGAGTTGAATTAATCAGATGATTCGGCAAACAAAGTAAAAGCTCGGTTCTCTTTATAACTGAGCTCATCAATGTGTCTGGAAAAGCAATGAAAGAGCTCGATTCGTACAAAACCGAGTTTATCAATCTGTTCGATGATCAACGATAGTGCTCGACTCTCATTATGTCCGAGCTCTTCAAAATGATAAGATAGAAAGCCAAATATTCGCCTATAACATAGGCATTATGATAAACGAATCAACGAAATTGAAGATATAATGAGGAATTGTTAGAGAAATATTTGCAACTTCCCAAATTAAATCACCGAATTGAAGGTATGTGTGCCACCTTGAGTCAAAAATCACGAAAACCCTAGGGGAGAAACAATCTATAAAAGGCATAAGAGACCAAGGTGAAAGGTACGTTGAACGCTCCTCGTCTCCTTCCATTTGTTTCAATACCATTACTGACTTAAGTATTGGAGTGTCTTCGATCGAAACACTTTGATTTTGGGTAGTATGTTCGTTTTGCATGAAGGAGAGACTGGGAGACCAAGTTCACAATTCATCCAAAATCATAGACATTCACTCACTGTTCTAGTAGGAGGTATCTCAAACTTTTTGCCTCTTACATTTTTTGGCGTTGTCTGTGAGAATTTTCTTATCATTCGAACGGAAAGCTACGATGTCAAGGCTCAGGAGCAGTATTGATTCACCCGCAGGCAGTCTTGCCTTGGGAAATTCTAATCATGTGTCTCTTCCGTCTAACAGCAACATGAGGTTTCTGGCAAATGGAAGCCCATCTAGACCCCGTGAGGATGACGACATGTTCTCAGCAAGTTTCTAACCCTTTGAGGATCGAAACCAGTAAATCGAAGATCGTGGTGAATCCTTCTATGCCAAGGGAAAAAAACCAATCCTTAGCAAACTTAGTCCAATCTCTACAGGATTGGCTGGATGCTCATGACAAATTATTCAAAAAATCTTATGTAAAAAAAAAAAAGATATGATCAGAGAAAATGAAGAGTTGAAATCCAAGTTAAAAGAGATGACTAGGAAGCAGAAGCGGGCGGGGCAAGTTCGGCATGAAAGTGCGGAAAGGAAGCCTAGCAAAGTCGAAATGTCGATGAAGATAAATGCCTATAGAAGAAGCCTCGGATCCAGGAGGAGGATGCCTGGAAGTAGTATATCACTGAGGAACTCAACAACTGTCTGAAAAGACCAGAACAGAGGTTGACTAGATCAAGAGAGGGCGGATCCCGAGCAAGTTCACTGTCCCAAATTTCAAACTTTAGGATGGAAAGACTGACCCCACCTCACACATCAAACATTATAGACAGTTGATGACCATTGACCGAAGAAACAAACCCTTAATTTGTACTATCTTCCCTAGCAGCCTTGGAAAATCGGCCATGAAGTGGTTCGATAGCCTCCCGAAGGGTTCAATTGATGGTTGGTCACAGCTAGCCAAGCAGTTCACAACTCGATTCATTACGAGTAGTAAGCAGTCAAAGGATGTGGGGGGTTCTACTGACGTTGAAGAAAAAGAATAATGAAACCATACAAGAGTACGCTCATCGCTGTTGGGAAACGATGAATGAGATTGAACAGTGTAATCCAGAAATTACAGTTACGTCATTCAAGATTGAATTAACGAAGGAGAACCCCTATACCAGTCACTCACTAGGAGGCTAGCTAACGACTTGGAAGAGTTGATGGCGTGGATTGAGAAGTACGCCAAAGTCGATGATGATTTATCCAGAGAGGGGGTCAAGAAAAATCAAAGCAAGAGACAGTTCGGTCGTGATAAGCAGATCGAGCCGGAAGGAAAAATGAGAAAGAAGGTTTTCCCCAGAAATCACCTTTTTTAGGGACAAATACGTTTTTCAAGGAACCAATATACAAGATTTTGAACCAGATCAAAGCAAAATCATTTTTCAAGTGGCCGAACAAATTAACAAGAGATCCTTCTAAAAGGAACCCAAATTTTAGGTGTTCATATCACAGGGATGTAGATCATATGACTGAGAACTGTCGATCTCTAAAGCAGCATTTGAAAGAGCTGGTCCAGGCTGGACATCTCACCGAGTTCGTTGATAGTGGGCTAAAAATCGATGGAGGGAGGATTGAACCAAAGTGAGATCACAACTCACTAGCTGAAGTAATTGATGTGATCTATGCTACTATAAATCCGTAGATATCTATAGATAACTCTGCTCGGGCATATATTTCATAAAGCTGTCAAGGAAAGGGAAGTTTATGAGTTGCAATTAACCCTGAAAGTTAGGGGCAAAAGGATGAAGGTGGAAGAGTCAGTCGAGGTTATTTTCTTCACCAAGCAGGACTTGGTCAAGGTTCATTAGCCACACAACAATGCGTTAGTCGTCACTCTTAGGATTGCCAACTACGATGTCAGAAGAGTTCTGATCGATCTAGGGAGCTCCTCCAAAATCATGTACACAGAGCTCTTCAACAAACTCGGGCTCAAGCATGAAGACCTCAAGCCCTCCAATACTCTATTGATCGGCTTTAGTGAAACAATAGTCCTCCCGAGAGGGAAAATCACGTTGCCTGTAAAGTTCAGTCCTGTTTGTATGAACATCTGAGGAGACCAGGTTAGTTCCAGAATTTGTTTACTGGCCTCGGTCAAGGCTAAAAACTTAATAGAGGTGGGAGAGAAGAATTCAATAGCCGAGGAGGCGAAATAGCAATCAATACTAGACAGCTCAGTTGAATTTGCCGACCAGGCTGTCACGAAAAGCCCTAAAGTACCTTTAGGCACAGAAAGAGAAGTTACAGACCGAAGAGTCGAAGACTTGACTAAAGTACCTTTAGACAAGGATGTAGATATTGAAAAGTACTTCATGTTGGGAACAACTCTCAGTCCCGAATAGAAAAAGAGCTTGTCACTCTTCTGTGAGAATATGCCGATATTTTTGCTTGGAGCACTAGTAATATGCCCGGCGTACCGTCCGAAGTGGCATGTCACTAGTTCAACGTCGACCCTAGCTTCAAGCCGGTCAAGCAAAAGCTCAGGAGGTCGGCGCCTCAACATCAGGACGTAGTAAAGGAAGAAGTAGCACATTTACTAAAGTCCCAAACAATTAGGTAAGTGCAGTATCCGTCCTGGCTGTCAAACACGGTGGTAGTAAGGAAGAAGAACGAGAAGTGGAGAGCCTAAGTTAACTACATTGACCTCAACAAAGCTTATCCAAAAGACAGCTTCCCTCTATCGAAGATTGATCAGCTGGTAGATACAACTGTCGGTCACTAGCAGATGAGCTTTTTGGATGCCTACAGGGGATACTATCAGATCCCCCTAGCTGAGGAAGACCAAGAAAATACTGTCTTTATAACTCCAGAAGGAACATACTGATATAGGGTAATGCTCTTCGTGTTAGAGAATGCTAGAGAGACTTATCAGAGGTTAATAACCAAAATATTTTCACATATGATAGACAATACTATTAAAGTTTATATTGATGATATGGTTGTTAAGAGCTAAAGGGCCACAAGTCACTGTGCCGACCTTAAAAGCACATTTGATGTTCTGCAAAAATATAAGATGAAATTAAACGCCTCAAAGTGTGCCTCGGGGTTGGATTAGGGAAATTCCTAGGCTTCCTGGTTACCTACCGAGGAATTAAGGTGAACCCTAACCAGGTAAAGGCCCTTGCCGAACTACAATCCCCTCGTACAATCGAGGAAGTACTACAGCTCTCGGGAGTTTCATATCCCGAGCTTCAGATAAGTGTAGACCTTTCTTCCAGTAAATTAAAGGAAAGCAGGGAGTACTCTAGAGTCAGGAATGCGAGGAAGCATTCACAAATCTGAAGGCATATTTAGCGTCTCCACCGACCCCATCGAACCCATCACCCGAAGAAAGACTTTTCTTTTACCTGGCTGTATCGGAGCACGCTGTAAGTGGGGCATTAATGAGGAATGATTGTGGAAAACTGAAACTCATCTATTATGTTAAAAAGATGCTACTAGATGTAGAATCAAGGTATACTCCATTGGAAAAGCTCGCACTCGTACTGGTTAGCTCGGCTAGGAAGCTTAGACATTACTTCTATACCTACCAGATCACAGTACTCACCGACCAGCCGCTAAGGTCACTCTTTCAGAAAGTTGACCTGTCTGGAAGGGTTGTCAAATGGGCAGTTGAGCTAGGAGAATTCAACATTGGATTCGAACCAAAGAAGACGATAAAGGGTCAGGTGGTGGTAGATTTTATTGCCGAATTTCAACATAAAAGTAACGTGGAGCAGATCGAGGGAAATGATGACAATCAAAGATCTAGGCTCGGCAACAGGTGGATCATATCTATTGATGGGTCTTCAAATCAAAAGGGTGCTAGCATTGGTCTCATTTTACGGAGCCTGGACGATTGTGTTTTGGATAAAGCCATCAGGCTCGACTTTTAGACTACTAACTACGATGCTGAATATGAAGCTTTGATTGCTGAAGTACGGATAGTAGCCGAACTGGGTATAAAAAAACTCCAGATATACTATGATTCATAACTTGTTGTGAACTAGATAATAAGAGAGTACGCGACAAAAGACGAGAGAATGTTTACGTATCATGCCGTGGTAGAAGAGGAGTTGAGCAAGATTCAAGAATACTCGATTTTGTAGGTCGGAAGGGCAAAGAATTCGCATGTCAATGCCTTAACTTCCCTGGCCTCTTCCATTGAGCAGAAGTCTAAAAGATCTTTAATCATTGAGTTCCAATCCAAGCCTAGTATTCAGCCGACCAGATCTGAGGAAACCTTATGCAACGAAACTAAGGCAAGCTGGATGGATCCAATTATTGGATTCTTGAGGAATGGTGACTGGCCCAAAGACAAGAAGGAGGCTCATAAGCTGCGCTTGAAAACAACTAGGTTTTGGTTATCTCCAAAAGATGAGCTTTATCGACGCTCATTTGGGGGCCCATATTTGAAATGTGTACACTCGAAATTAGTTCCTGCTTTTCTATCTGAAATACACAAAGAAAATTACGGAACTTATACATGAGGAAGATCTCTAGCTCACCGAGCTATCTCTCAATGATTTTTTGGCCATACTAGCAGAAGGATCCCCAACAGTTTGTTAGGCGATGTGAAAAATGTTAGAAATTCTCATAAATACCAAGGAAACAATCTCAGGAACTGCTTCCGTTAGCTAGCCCTTTGCTATTCGCGCAATGGAGGCTTGATATTGTGGGTTCTTTGCCTTGGGCCCCTGGCAATAAGAAGTACCTTTTAGTTGCCACATATTATTTCACAAAGTGGGTGGAAGTCGAGTCGCTTGCTAACATCAGAGATATTGACACAAGGAAGTTCGTCGGGAAAAAACACCATCACCAGGTTCGACATCCCACACTTTCTTATTTCTGATAATGACACGTAGTTCGATAGTGGTCCTTTCAAAGTTTTTTGTCAACAATATGAAATCTAGAACCATTATTCCACCCCAGCTTACGCTTAAAGCAACGGACAAGCAAAAATCTCACAAAAAATAATATTGGACGGAATCAAGAAAAGGCTGGAGGATGCTAAAGGAAGATGGGGGGAAGAGTTGCCAAGTGTTCTATGGATGTACCGAACCACACCTCGACGCTCAACCGAAGAAACTCCCTTCTCCCTAGCTTATAAGATGGAAGTTGTTATTCTGTTGGAAATTAGCTTACCGACATTAAGGACCGAGCTGGTCGAAAGTAGCAGCAACAACGCTGCCATCACACGTGATCTTGATATAGTAGAAGAAAACAAAGAACAAACAGCTATTAGGATGGCCTCTTATCGGTATCAGATGTCCCGAGCTTACAACAAGAAGGTTAATCCCCGATCTTTCACAGTTAGAGTCCTAGTCCTTAGACGTGTATTGGGATCGGCAAAGAACCCAACTCATGGAAAGCTCAAAGCAAACTGGGAAGGCCCATATAGAATAGCCCAAGTAGGGGGAAGTGGATATTATGAGCTTGAAACCATGGAACATAGGGTAGTGTCTCTCCCCTGGAACATGACTAACCTTAGAAAGTTCTATTTCTAAAATTTTAAATAGAACTATGAAGTGTCTACGAAAACTCAAGGGTACCCCTTAGAGTCGAGCTATTAGCGAATGTACCTATTACTGAAATTATTAATAAAAGTTTTTGAAGATCCATTTTCCTATTCATGCTCCTCTTTATACACATCCTACTACTAAGGCAAGGAGGCAAAAAATCCTGATAGAAGTTATAAACTTAAATCAGGCACAGCCACCAGATCTAATCCAGACCCTAAGGTAGGCAAAACGATGTAAGTTGATTAGGGATGGATTCGAGTCCAATTAGATTGGTTGGTCAGTGCGAAGTAAAAATTCTCTTAGAAACCCAAGCGGATTGAGAGTAACTCTACTGGAAGTCCGAGCTCTTTGAAGAAGGGTCGAGCAAGGGCCAAAACTTGTAGTCTTAAAATTTTTCTAAGTATAAGAGGTCCCCGTTGAGGAACCGAGCTCCTTTAAGAAGGGACGAGCAAGGGCCAAAACTTCTAGAGCCTCAAAATTTTTCTAAATATAAAATGTCTCTATTGAGGGACTGAACTCTTTGAAGAAGCGCCGAGCAAGGGCCAAAACTTCAAAAGCCTCAAAAAAATTTTAAGTATAAAATGTCTCTATTGAGGGACCGAGCTCTTTGAAGAAGGGCCGAGCGAGGACCAAAACTTCAAGAGCCACAAAATTTTTCTAAGCATGAAAAACTATCGAAGTGTATACAAGTTTCTAAACTTTCATGAAGAGTATTAAGGGTAGTAAAATCAAAAAGTGATTTCTATTCAATCTTCAAAGGATTACAAGTTCAGTAGGGAGATTGCATTAGGAAACATTTCAAAAAAAAAAAGTAAAAAGTTTTGGTCATGTAGCAAGAGGCTGGGAGGAGCTCAGAAGTGAATGCCTAGCTAAGAGATTAGAGGAAGGAGCAACTTTGGTAGCATGCCAACCTTTGTTGTAGAATGATCCTCTAAGTTGAGGAATTTGCAACGCCAGATCATTCTAAGTCTTCTCGACTCCTTCATTGTAAGGAGCATCCTCCCTCGCCTTTCCCTCAAACTTGTACTGATCAAATTTATCAAGAAGAGTTGAATATTCGAATTGGGATTAGGTCAGATCTACATTGGCTTCATGCTCGGACTCTTTTAATTTCTCAACCTCTAAGGAAAACTTCTTATTCTTCTCGGTCAAGCCATGATTTTGAGGCTGAAGAGCTGAAACTTCCTGGCAGAGATTGGAGTACTCATCATCCATCGACTCTTTTTGGCCAAATTTAAGGCTTGGGCATGGATAACATCTTTCATAGCCTTATCTTTTCTGGCTATCCAAGCCCCAACCTCATGGACTTTTTGCAGACCCTTAAAGTCGAGAAGGGAAAAAAACTTAGATAAATTTTAGAAAAGACAAGAAGCTCGAAAGAATAAAACAAAAAGAAACAAGACTTACCAGGACTATGTGTTGGATTGCTTGACGAGACACTTCATCATCAGTCAGAGCCTCATTAATTGCTAGGTCTCGAGGTAGTATCAATCCGCGAGCGTTCCCCACTGCAACGATGAAGTCTTCTATTGCAGAGTCCTTAGTAGTGATCTTTCTCCTTTTTTGCCTTAAGGACATGACGAACAAGAGAAGTCGCTGACTTAGGAGAAAGCACCGCCTCGGCCTCGGCAATCCTACACCTCGTAGAGGCTGGGTCCTCGACAAGCTCAAAAAAGGAGTCATCTTCACGAACCGGTGAAGGAGCAGAAATAGGGGATCCAACTCTAATGGAATTGAAGTTTCAAAGGTTTGAGCCACGTCTGTCTGGTCATTGCTTAGTACATCAGCTTCAATTGAAGCAGCCTCAAAAGGAACCTCGGCAGCAGGCCTTTCCTCAATAATAATTGGGGGCACAAAAGTTGTTGTAATGGGTTCGATAGAAGGGGTCGGTTCCACAGTTGATAAACAATCTAAGAAATTCCTCACCGTTCTGCGTCTAGAGGCCGCTTGGGAAGATTTCTTCTTCACTCGGGGTGTCAATTCCCGAACAGCCTGGATGGCCTCTCAATCTATAGCCAGAGTTACGTTGGGTCAGTTCGGCACGACAATAAAAGAGGTGTAGGTTGGAGTGTACCCAAGCAGCGTGTGGGCGGCTCGGTAGAATATAGTCTCTTTGAAATTCCAGACTTTCTAAAGTTGGTCCATCTTTACAGGGGACTCCACAATCATTCCCTTGACAATTTCACCTTTAAAGTAGAAGAAATCTCAAGTTAGGAAATAGCAAACAGAAGCTGAAAAACAAAAAGTACAAAACATCTAGTACCTGGTACGCCTTCTTTATAGGGACATCGGTAAGATAGAGTGACACCAGCAACATATTACTAGTTGCCAGAAACAAGCACCACATTGTTCTCATGACCCTTGTTTTAGTCTGGAAAGTGGGTCACCAAATACCTCTCCTTCTTCCTCACAAACAGGTTGTAGCTATCCTCAACAGGCTTGATGATGTAGCTGTATCATATTTCCCACAAGCCAAGGCTCAAATCCAGAAGCTTGTTCAAGGCAAACACCCCCATAACTATTCTAAAGAAGTAGAGGCAGCATTGAAGAAGGCAAAACTTTGTGGCAGAGAGAACCCATAGAAGGATAGGATCGAGGAGAAATCGAATTCTACCCTCAGTAATGGCACGAGTAGGGATGGGGATCGACTCCCTTGTGCCAATGAATGGTTTGTCTTTTCCAGCGACTCTTACTTCGACATCGTTAGGAATATTGTAATTTGCTTTGAAGACTAGAATTTCAGAAGATAAGACAAGGGCCATTGGGGAAGATGAAATGCAAAAAGTTGGAAGACACAGAAAGAGAATGTAAGCAAGAAGATGAAGTAGAGAAAATACGAAAAGAGATCATTTATAAAGGGGAATAATTTCAAAAGTTTATTTGGAAGCAGAGCATGCCGCCAAAACAAGAGAGGATGTACACGCAATGATGATGAAAAGGCATAAAAGGGCTGACATACGAAAGGCCTGTTAGACTTTTTTGGGGGCTAATGAAGGGGGTGACTCTCTTTATTACATGTGTTATGACAATTAGTGAGCCCACGTGAGGTTGACAAGACAAGACACGTGACGAAGAAAACATCTATTGTCTTATAACTGACCCGAACTAATCAGATGGTTTGGCAAACAAAGTAAAAGCTCGGTTCTCTTTATAACCAAGCTCATCAATGTGTCCAAAAAAACAATGAAAGAGCTCGGTTTATACCAAACCGAGTGATCAATCTATTCGATGATCAACGATAGTGCTCGGCTCTCATTATGTCCGAGCTGTTCAAAACGATGAGATAGAAAGACAAAGATTCGCCTATAACTTAGGCATTTCGATAAACGAATCAACAAAATTGAAGATATTAGGAGGAATTGTTGGAGAAATATCAACAACTTCCCAGACTGAATCGCCGAATTGAAGGAAGGTGTGCCACCTTGAGTCAAAAATCACAAAAACCCTACGGGAGAAATGATCTATAAAAGGCATAAAAGACCAAGGTCAAAGGAACGTTGAACTCTCCTAGTCTCCTTCCATTTGTTTCAGTACCATTACTGACTTAAGTATTGGAGTGTCTTAGATCAAAACACTTCGATCTTGGACAGTTTGTTCATTTTGCAAGAAGGAGAGATTGGGAGACCAAGTTCACAATTCATCCAAAATTAAAGACATTTACTCACCGTTCCAGTAGGAGGTATCGCAAATTTTTTGCCTCTTAAAAATATATTAAAAATATTACAATGCTATCATTTCATTAATTTTTGTAATTCATTCTGTCAACGTAAATAACGTGAATTTTGACATATTAAACAACAAAAATTAACGAAAAGATCACATTGTAACATTTTTAATATATTGATAGTGCGAAATAAAAAAAAACATAAATTTTGCTGAATACAAATTAAAATTCTATAAAAAAAATTGAGTATTCAGTACAATGTGAGATCCTTAAAATAAAGATGGGTTCAATAGACACAAATTTTACTTGCTGAGATAAAGTGTATCAATTGTCAATGTAATCCCGAGTAACCTAGAGGGGAGTGGATAAGTTGAAATGCAAAAACGATTACTAGTTAAAAAAAATACCTAGATCTAATTCACAAATTTATTACTTGGCTCTTATCTCAGTGTTCTTCGTGACAAACTCCATCATCGGCAATGCGGTTGAGAGTTAAAATTTGACTGTTCGATGAAAACATAGAGATGGTTTCGAGGACTAGTGATCGAAAATGGTGGTCGATGAAGACGGGCTTCGATTCGCCATGGTGAAAGAGGATTAATTTTGCGTCGAAGGCAAGTTGATGTTGTTGATTACAAGATCAGCCATGGGAACGATGTAGTGGAGCTCATACATGGCGAGGATGTTGGGAGACGAGGGAGACCGCGTGTGTTCTTTTGATGTTGAAGGAAGCAAGGGAAGAAGCAACTTTCATGCATCGATGGTGCATTTGTGGGATTTGGATCCCCTCCATTACTCATTTCTTTTCAGTTTCCCTTAATACAGTACTAGATGAGTGATATGTATAAGATTTTAAATTTCAATGAAAATTTTTTTTTTTGTGAGAAAATTCCATTATAATGGTTAGCACTCGACCAACAACAAAATGAATGAGAAAATATTTTATCCATTGAAATTCAAAATTTTGTATATGTCACTCATTTAATACTGTATTAAGAAAAATTATAAGGAAGAAATAATGGTGGGGATCTAAACCTTGCGTTTGTGACAATGCGTACGCGATGGTGTTGTAGAAAATGGAAGGCCAGCTTTTAAAGTATTTTAATTTTTCAGTATTTTAATATAGGATAAATTACACTCACACCCTAGAATTATATTTTATTACACAAACACCCCCTAATGTTTTAAAAATTATACTAATATTCCTTGACATTTGAAACTTATAACATCCATACCCCTTTTAACTAACAGACATTGGAATGGTTCACGATCAAAGTTGATGTCATCAATAATAATTCTTCAAATACCAAAAATACCCTCCAAATATATATTATTCTTACCTCAAAATTTTATCTCATCTCTCATTTATCATTTCTCTATTCTGTATTTCATATATATACTAAAAATTTTCCAATTAAATGATGAATTTCATAATATATCTAATAAATAAGTTAAATATTAGATTTTTTTATTTATTAAACAATACATCAATGTAAATTCCATTTATCAATCCATTTGCCCCTAGATCCATCATTAACCATCACAGTTATTGTTTAATGTAAATTCTATTTTATCAATCTATTTGCCTCAAAATCTATCATTAACACCATAACAGTTAATCATGACCCACTCCACAACACGAAAACCACCATCATACTTCTTCAAAAATCACCACCACGGTCCACCACCACCACTTCCTCTTTCTTCTTCTCCTCTCTCTCTCTCTCTCTCAGAGCATTACTACCCAGTAAAGGAGTAACCACGCCATCGGTCCATCACCTCCATCTTCATAGTCACTCCATAACCACACAACATACACATAACCACCATAATCCAACAGCCTCACCATATTCTTCTCTTCCACCTCCTTAACCGCACCACACATAAAACTCAACCACCACCATTATTAAAATCAAACCCTAAAGCCCCCCTCCCAAAAAAAAATTGAATGACAAATAGATTGTCGACTTCCTCAGGAGTGGTGCCAGATCTTTTAAGCTTCATATCCTTTCGATTCCTCAAATCTTTGAATTGAATTTGGCTTCCTCAGATCTACAAAACAAATTCGACTTCCTCAAATTTACACTTCATATCTCTCTCTCTTGACGTTCTATGCTTGATTGAGGAGTTGGGTTTGTGGGCGGGCTAATGTTTTGGATAGGGGTGGCGGTTGGAGGGTGTTGTAG
>JAHQCQ010006006.1:0-23496 GCA_023539305.1 Ilex asprella
ACCTAGACCTTTATATATACTAATATAATATATATTTAAAATATATAGTTATAATATATTATATAAAATATATTATATTTTATATATATAGAGAGAGAGAGAGACAGAGAGGAAAAAAAAAAGAATGAAGAAATTTGTTGTTAAAGAGACTCGAATGGCAGACCTCATTAAAATCCAAAATTATTTTCCTTATTTTCAAATTTTTCCAAGAAAATTTTAAAAACAAGCTACACTTGTTTTCTATTTTTTTGACTTAAATCTCATTTTTTTTCGAAAATTTTGAGAACAAAAATACTAAACAAACAGCATCTCCTTATTTTTAGAATTTGAAGAACAAAAAACAATTTTTAAAAACATATCCCAACAGTCCCACGAATTTTTTATATATATGAGGTGTCAACTTTGAATCTTGTTAGTCACAAAATACCTTTTCATATGAGAGTATAAATGTGGGGTCTTTTTTTATCTTTGAGTAATGTTAGATGGACTTAAAAACTAGACTTAAAAAATTGACTTGATAATCCCAACCATTGAATAGGTAGTAGGTCCCAATAAATGCTGGGACCTGCAGTGAAATCAATGGTTGAGATTATCAAATCAATTTTTTAAATCTACTTTTTAAGTCCATGTAGCATTACTCTTTATCTTTTGGTCCTCACAGAACACAGATGAAGCAGCCCTTCTCTTTTCTTTTCAGTCTCAGCACCTCTCTCGCTTCTCCTGAGCTCTATTAGCAACTCTCTTCTCTTCTCTCTGAGCAACGAGTCTCTCTACTCTTCTCTCTTTCAGCACCTCTCTTCCACTCACAAATCGACGAAGAAAAAGAAGGCTCACCTCAAGGTCTTCTCTATCGAGCTCTCCCTCACTGTGAAGGTAAGTGTAACCATTTTTCTTGTATAGGTATATGTATATATATACATAGATCTGTATATATATATATGCAAGATCTTTCTATATATGTATAGATCTCTATAGATCTGTTAAACTACCACTTGTATTGCTTAAAGCATATGAATAAACAACTTGCTTGGATAGCCCTGTTGCGTTTCCTAAGCTTAAGAGCCATCGTTGAGATACTAGAAACTTTAACTGGGTGGTTTAGATCTTAGACTTTAACTGGGTGGCCAAAAAAGACGATAATTGTTGTTCTGCTTTAAAAGAAAATAAAATAAGTAAAGTGTTGGTTTTTGCATCTTTTAAGCTAAATCGTCCTTGTTTGTTTTTTGAATCCCAGTGTTGTGATTGTCTGAGGGTTCAGCCAACTTTTCCATTATAGTCAGAGTTTTTTATGTTGTAATCTAATTACTTTTATTTAGGTGTTAGTAGATGTTTTAGTTTAAGGAATTTTTGGATTTGTATTTTGTTGTATGAGATATTATAAAGCGTATTTAAGATAAAACGTGAAGTAGTTACCAAACATGTATTTTGTTTTTATTCTCATAATTTGATAAAAAAAAATGACTCACAAACATGTTGTGTTCACCATTAAATAGAGACAATTTTTGGCTATTTGTTTTTTTTATTTTTTTGAAGACGCGAAAACAAAACGTTTTGTTGTCTCGTGTTTTTGTTGTCTCGTGTTTTGTGCTTTTATTTTTAATTTTTATCAAAAATGAAAATTAAAATATGTTTGGAAATTGATTTTGTTTTTTGTTTTAAATTAGTTGTCTAGGAAACAAGCCAAAAAAAATGAGAACGAAAAAATTGTGTTCCAAGAAATAAGAGAAACACGAAACACGCATTTTTGGTATAAATGAGGTCTCAACGTCGAATCTTGTTAGTCACAAAATACCTTTTCATATAAGAGTATAAATATGGAGTCTTTTTTTTATCTTTTGGTCCTCACAGAAAATAGACGAGGCAGCCCTTCTCTTCTCTGTCTCAACACTTCTCTCGCTTCTCTGGAGCTCTCTCAACAACTCTCTTCTCTTCTCTCTGAGTAACGAGTCTCTCTTTTCTTCTCTCTCTTAACACCTCTCTCTCTTCTCTGGAGCTCTCTGTTCCACTCACAAATCGATGAAGAAGAAGAAGGCTCACCTCAAGGTTTTCTCTATCGACTTTCCCTCATTGTGAAGATAAGTGTAACCCCTTTACTTGTATAGGTATATATATATATATACACATAGATTTGTATATATATTGTAGAAATTAAAGATTGAAAACTATGGAGGAATCCAGACTCAATTCATTATATGATTCATCTACTTTGAATAATGAAAGAAAGCATAAATTAATAGCTTATAGATATGAGACAATTCCGAAATGGGACACTATCACCGGACGAAATTTCTCTTACATGGAAAGTGAATAAACTACCTTGCGAGAATTGGGTAATCATACAGCTGGTATGGTTATATTTATCCTAAAAATATTCCTAAATCAATTATAATAAAGGTTGTACATTACACTAATTCAGGAAAGTCAATAGGGGATGTTGAATATGGAGAGAAACATGCACAGGCAAGTGGCAACATGAGATTGATTTCCAACACTCCCCCTCAAGCAGCGTTATAGACGTTGATCATTCCAAGTTTATTCGTCAGATCTTCGAAGTTTACTCGAGCAAGAGCTTTCGTTAGAATGTCAGCGTTTGACAGTTGGTAGGAGTGTAGCTGACTTTGAAAACTCCTTCTTCAATCTTTTCCTTGATAAAGTGTTGATCTATCTCCACGTGCTTAGTTCGATCATGATGAACAGGATTCTTAGCGATACTGGTGACGGCTTGGTTGTCGCAATATAACACCATGGAATGCTCCAATGGAACCCATAATTCTTCTAACAGCCTGTTCAACTAGATTCCCTAGCAGATACCTTGTGCCATTGCAGAGAATTCTACCTCAGTAGTGCTACGGGCTACCACTGACTGTTTCTTACTTCGCCATGTAACCAAGTTTCCCCAGTCAAAAGTTGATCTCTAATCAGTCAATGAACCTATCCAATCTGCATCTGAAAAAAATCTCAATCTCTTTCTTTGTTGTTCTTTGGAAGAAGAGACCCTTTCCCGGTGTCATTTTGAGGTACCTCAATATTCTGGTCACAACAATCATGTGTTTTTTGGTTAGATTATTCATGAATTGACTTACCATACTAACGGAGAAGCCAATGTCTGCCCTTGTATGAGAAAGATAGATGAGTTTCCCCTCAAGACGTTGATATCTTCCTTTATCAACTGGCACAATTCCATCACTTTCTTCCAGTTTGACAGTTGTATCCGTAGGTGTTTCTCTCGGCTTGCATCCTAGCATCCTTGTTTCATTCAGTAAGTCCAGAACGTATTTGCGTTGTGAGACTGTTATACCTTTCTTTGACCTAGCAATCTCCATTCCGAGAAAGTACTTGAGGTTTCCAAGATCCTTGATCTTAAATTTCTTTGTCAGTAATTTTTTAAGTACGTCAATTTTCTCTTCATGATCACCTGTCAGAATTATGTCGTCCACATATACAATGATAATTACCAACTTCCCTCCTGGGAAGTGTTTCACAAATAATGTGTGATCGGATTGACATTGAACGAATCCATACCCTTTCACTGCCTTAGTGAACCGTTCAAATCAAGCCCTGAGAGATTATTTGAGACCATACAAGGATTTTCGGAGTCTGCAAACCTTGTTGAAATTCGATGTCGTCTCAAGTCCAGCAAAAATGTTCATGTAAAGTTATTCGTCTAAGTCACCATTGAGAAAAACATTTTTCACTTCAATTTGGTGAAACGACCAATCGAGATTTGCTACCAAGGATAAAAGTACACGAGCAGTGCTGAGCTTGGCAACTGGAGCAAAAGTTCCTTGATAGTCAATGCTATAGGATTGGGTGAATCCTTTGGCGACCAACCGAGCCTTATACCTGTCCACATTACCATTTGCCTTGTACTTTAATGTGAAAATCCACTTACACCCAACCGGTTCTTACATCTTGGAAGGTCAGTAATTTCCCACGTACCATTCTTTTCCGAGGCCCGAACTTCCTCATCAACTGCTGCCTTCCAGTTAGGATACTTGAAAGCTTCCTGAATATTCCAAGGAACTTGTATTTGTGTGATACTGGAAGTGAAGGCACGAAACGTAAGTGATAGCTTATCATAAAAAATAAAATTTCCAATGGGATGTTGAGTGCATGATCTAACTCCTTTCCTCCAAGCTATGGGCATATTAAGAATATCGTTTTCTAACTCAGAAGCACCAGTATCATCTGAATCAGAAATATTGTTACCGGGAATTTTTCTTGGATCAGAACCTGGATCAGCCTCAAGGGTTTGTTGAGAAAGTACTCCTTCTCCTGTTTCCTCTTGGATGTGCTCCTTATCTCGCAAGTCAACAATGAACTAGGGCTAATACCTAGGCTAATTAAATGACATTGGAGGAATGTGATTTTCAGTGGTGGTGGGTGATTCATTGAATGACTCAAGGTTCCAAATCTGATATTCCTGAGTTGAATTCTCCCCCAGAATATCGATTTTGGGATAGTAAGGTTGGGTTTCAAAGAAAGTGACATCCATTGAATTGTAGAATTTTCTTGTGATTGGAGAGTAACACGTATACCCTTTTTATTTGAAGAATACCCAAGAAAGATGCACTTGAGTGACCTAGGATCAAGTTTACTTCTATATTTCTAATTGACATGAACAAAGATAGAGCACCGGAAAATTTTGGGTGGGACGGTGGAGATGACACTACTAGTCAGAAAGGATTTTAGGAGTGTTTGACAAGGTGTTTGGAATTTTAGTACCCTAGACAGCATCCTATTGATGAGGTAGGCTGCCGTAAGAACAACTACCCCCCAGAATAATTTTGGAACATTCGTGGAGAACATTAGCGATCCAGCCACCTCTAACAAATGCCTATTTTTCCTTTCAGCAATTCCGTTTTGTTGTGGGATATCAACACATGAACTTAAGTGAACTATCCCTTATTTTGCTAGAAATTCTCCTAGAATGGAGTTGAAATAATCTCTAGCATTATCAGACTTTAGGATTTGTATTTTTGACTGGAATTGGGTCTGAATTATATTTTTAAAATTTTTGAAAATTTGATGCGTTTCAGATTTTTCTTTCATGAGGAATACCCAAGTTAATCTAGTGTGATAATCTATGAATGAGACAAACCACCTAGTACCAGTTACATTTTTTATTCTTGGCGGACCCCAAATATCGCTATGCATTATTGAGAATGGACTAGATGCTTTATAGGGGTGGAATGGGAAAATGGGACCGGACTTGCTTTGATAATTGAAAGATTTCACACTCAAAGGATTTTGGATTTTTATTACATAATGAAGGAAATAAATGCTTGGGATACATAACATTAGGATGACCTAAGCGATAGTGCCACAACATAATTGCACTATCGCTATTTTGACATGAAACCGAAAAGAATTACCACTAACTGCCATTTGAGGTTGTTCTTGTGGATAGTGGTGCTCCTTAAGGACGTAGAGTCCAGAGCATTCCTTAACATTGCCAATCGTCTTCCACGAATCCAAATCCTAAAATTCACAATGAGTGGAGACAAAATTAGTAATGCACCTCTTTTCCTTTGTGAGTTTACTAATTGACAATAGATTACAATCCAAGTTAGGAACAAGAAGAACAAAGTTGAGAGTAAGATCCCTTGATAGCACAACTGAACCTGTACCGGTAACCTTTGATAGTGAACCATCTGCTATTCAGACTGTTAAATTATTTGGACATGAGCTATATGCATAAAAAATTGTTGCATCTCCCGTCATATGATCAGATGCTCCTGAGTCCATGATCCAAGGTTTTTTACGTTTCTTACCAATAGTAAAAGGGCCCAAAAAATTACCTTTGTGAGCCAAGGTTCCGGAACTAATGACTTGGTTGGAAGACGAGCCAGTTTGTGACTGTATTGACAGAAAAAGAGACAGTAGTTTCTAAAGCATCTCCATTTGCTCCTTGTTAAAAGGGCTTGCTTCAGGTTGTGCCAATTGTTCATCGGTAGCCACATGATTACCTCGTCCTTCTTTCTCAAGTGGTTGACGTGGCTTCCAATCTACTGGTTTTCCATGAATCTTCCAGCAAGTTTCTCTCGAGTGACCCGACTTTCTGCAATGATCACACCAAGGTCTACCTCCTTTAATTTTTTGACGTTTGTCAAAAGGAGCGAATTGAGTCTTAAGAGCCGAGCTTTATGCCATATTCAGTTGTTGATGGGATCCCATCATGAGATTTTTCCGAATTTCTTCGCGACGAACTTCATAGAATGCTCCCTGAGGCTAGGCAAAGGTTTTACTCCCATGATTCTTCCTCTAATTTCATCAAGATTTTTGTTCAAGCCTAACAAAAATTTAAACACACATTTCCCTTTGACAATCTTTTTATACAATAAACCATCAATAACACAATCTCAGTTATGAACCTCAAACGTATCAAGTTGACGCCATAGACGAGTAAGGGTATTGAAATATTCAGTTACCGTAAGGTTGCCTTGACGCAGATCGTGGAGGTTGCCTTCAATCTGAATGATTTCAGTTGTGTTTTCCTTGTCTGAGAATGTTTCTTTTGCCATGTCCCAGATTTCTTTTGCAGTATCAAATGACAAAAAAAATTCGCCAATGTCAGTGGTCATAGAGTTGACTAGCCACGACATGACCATATTATTTTCTGCTATCCACCTTTTGTAGGTTGGTGCTGTGGTTTCTGGTGCCACTGAAGCTCTGGTGATGTAGTCATCTTTCTCCTTTCCCCATATAAACAGTAATATGGACTGAGATCAGAAGATGAGAGGTTTCCATCTGATGAGATGATGATATCAAAAGAAAAGGAGGATGGGTTGGTAGCCATTCCAAAGGCCGGACCATATTTAGGCATAAACTAGAAGAAGAGAATCAAGTAGGAGAGAAAAAAAAAAGTGAAATACTGACCGAAGATTAAGACGATGAGACAGGATTAAACCTGCTCTGATACCATGTAGAAATTAAAGACTGAAAACTATGGAGGAATCCTAACTCAATTCATTCTATGATTCATCTACTTTGAATAATGAAAGAAAGCATAAATAAATAGCTTACAGATATGAGACAATTTCGGAATGTGACACTATCACTGGACGGAATTTCTCTTACATGGAAAGTGAATAAACTACCTTGCGGGGTAATCATATAGCTGGTATGATTATATTGATCCTAAAAATATTCCCAAATCAATTATAATAATGGTTGTACATTACACTAATTCAGGAAAGTCAATAGGGGATGCTAAATATGGAGAGAAACATGCACAGACAAGTGGCAACGTGGGCTTGATTTCCAACATATATGCATAGATCTGTTATGCATAGATCTACATAAATCTCCATTGATCTGTTAAACTACCACTTGTATTGCTTAAAGCATCTGAATAAACAACTTGCTTGGATAGCCCTTTTGCGTTTGATAAGCTGAAGAGCCATCATTGAGATACTTGAAACTTTAACTGGGTGGGTTAGAGCTTAGACTTTAACTGGGTGGCCAAAAAAGACAATAATTATTGTTCTGCTTTAAAAGAAAATAAAATAAGAAGTGTTGGTTTTTGCATCTTTTAAGTTGAATCGTCCTTGTTTGTTTTTTGAATCCAGTGTTGTGATTGTCCGAGGTTCAGCCAACTTTTGCTTTGTAGTCAGAATTTTTTATGCTGTAATCTAATTATCTTTATTTAGGTGTTAGTAGATGTTTTAGTTTAAGGAATTTTTAGATTTGTATTTTGTTGTATGAGATATTATAAAGCGTATTTAGGATAAAACGTGAAGTATTTACCAAACATGTTTTTTATTTTTATTTTTATAATTTGATAGACAAAAATAACTCTCAAACATGTTTTTTGTTTTAGTGTTAAGCACAAAACAGAGACAAATTTTGTCTTTTGATTTTTATTTTTTTGAAGACGCGAAAACAAAAACGTTACCAAACGATTCCAGATGTTTTTAAATTACCTTTTTACCCTCCAAGTGGCTTTTGGTTTTACACTTTTGGAAAAATAGAAAACATCGTGAGGTTCATCCTTTTTTTTCTTCTTTTACTATACAAAGAGAACAATGTGGGTCCATATTTAATATGGCATTTATGGTATTTAACATATCATTTATTTTTTTATTTTATTTTTCATTCGAAATAAAATAATAAAAAAACTATTATCCTATTTTTTCATTACTCCTAGCATAGGGATAACATTTTTTTTTTCTCTAAGAATGAAAAGTTATCTCTCTTATTTTCAATTCTTCCTATTTTCTATTATTCCTACCAAACATGTCATAAAGTGACTTCTAACTTAAACATCTAGACACACGCACAGATATCCATATTTACGCTGTTTGACCGGGAAAGAAAACTCGTTTGGAACAAGAAAAACAAAAGACATTTGACCACGAGTTTCATGTCTAATATGCAGAGATATAGTCAGGAAACACAGTTATTATAACCTTTATAATTAGAATTTAAAATTCCTGGGAACACAGAGGTAGCAAGAGAAGAACGTACATATGAATCAATTCTTTCAATACAACACTTACGGCGACAGGTGGTGTTTTGACGGGGCTTTTCCGGTAAATCAAAGTGCTTTTTCTGGGTACACGGACCAGCCCGTTGATGGATTTCCGGCGAAGGAATAATCTAAATTATGATCTTCCAATGTGTTGAAATTTGAATTTTTTTTTTAAATACAAAGTATTATTCACCTTTATAGAAAAAAAATTATGCCAAAAAAATTTAGGGTTCAATTATATTCCGCCACAGTGAAACAAATTCACGTGCAGAGAGAAAAGTAACTAGAAAGAATAAATGCATATTACATAACAATGTAATTTTAACTAAACATATTAAAATCCTTTTTTATTATTTTCATAGTTTTTATCACACATTTCTTTTAGGATTATTAAGGGTGCAACTTAATCATTTTTTATTCTCGACAAGTTTGAATCAAATGCACAAAATTGTTTTGTGCGAGATCAACAGTCACGAGTGTGATTAATGAGTAATCAATGACAATCAAGTATAAAAAATAGTAAACAAGGGTAAACACAGGATTTACAGTTGTTCGGTCTCGGATGACCTACGTTTACTTTTGATAATGGCAGCGGTGGCCGACGTTCTTTATTGATGAATGTGGATACTCCGGAGAGTTACAATGCTTAAAGGGGGAGAGAGAGAGAGATCAATGTGTGAAGGGAGGTATAGTGTGTGTAAGAGCTTCAAGGTGTAGAAGTTTGAATGTGATGTCAAGGTCCTCCCTTTATAAGGAGAGGGTTTGCATTATATAGGTGTGATGAAGCGGTGAGGCGATGACGTGAGGAAGGGATCTTCCACTATTTTGGTAAGCACACTTTTGGTATGATTAGATTTCTGTGCTGCGTATCCCGATATTCTCTCCCTCGTATCCCTATTACTTCGAATGATGATTCTGAGTTGAATTAGTCTTGATGCTAATCTTGAGGCTGGACCTGGAGTAAGCTAAGTTTATTTAGACTTTGGAGTCAAGAGGACGAATGAGGACAGACCAGGAGGGTCTGGCCCTGAGCGCCTCCCTCTTGGGTGAGGTCCCTTGGGCGGCGCCTTTAGGTGAGATCCTTCTTGGGTGAGACTTGCTTGGTGATTCCTTTAGGCGTTGATCAAGTGAATTCCTCCTGTGCTTTGGGCTGGGACTCTTTAGTACTAATGATTTAGGTCTCCTTCTAATGGGTAGACCTAACTTTGGTCAAACTTTTCTTGGGCCTTCTTAATTCATTTAGATTGGATTTGGCCTGATAAAATTCCGACTCATCAAATATGATAATTGGTGGCACTTGAAAACTACCAGGTGGCCACGAGCTGGGCTTCGACATCAAAAATTTTCCTGCTGGGCTAGGGAAACCTAGCATTGGGCCCAAGAATATAACCCCAAGTAAAAAATGGGCCAATACTTGATTAGTATGTTGACCATAACTTGATTATGACAAGTTCGACTTAGAGGAATAGTCTCTTTATAAAAAGTAAGATTAGATCATTCCAACTCAAAATGTCATTTATATAACGAAAATAATGAACAAGATTTTACTCAAAACGTTTCGCCATTAATATGAACAGTTCTATGTCTAAATCCTTCAGCATTGAATAGAGGATAAATCCTTGGACTATTTAGCTGTGCTAAAAAAAAAAAACAACTACTCCACATTGATGCTGAGCAAAGGTTTCTTTTTTTTTTTTCTTTTCCATTTTTCGTCACAATGTACCGGAACAAGTGAGTCTCTTGGAGGCTACACGACCCACACGGGCTGGGCCTTGGTGAGCAAATGTTGCAGTTCAGGGTCTTATTGTGTTAGAGTAATAGGATTTTCAGTTTTCTCAATGGCAGTCTTTAGCTCCAGTTGAAGGCTTGCCCTTGTTGGTAACATAACCATGTCATTCCAAACTGAACCAGGCTGGAATATGAGTTCTGGCTGCTTGTAGAGCTCATATATGGACTCTGCTTCATCGTTCAAACTGCTTACCATAGTCAAACACTTGATTTCATCTGGATCAATGAGCAGCTTGTGGTCTCCATCTGTCCATGCTATCAACTGCATGCAAACAAAACTGGTCAGCCAATCACATAATTACAGACTCCTACTTTTCTTTGTACTCATGGTTATAATGTAAATTCTGAACGTGTACAATAACCCACGAATTACGTGCATAGGATAAACTAGATTTAAAAATCGCAATCACGAGTTTACTGTTGTATTATAACTATGTACTAACTACCAAGAAGCAAAGATCATTTGACCAAATCCTAAACGATAATACTATGCATCACATAAATATAGCCGATAAAAAAAAAAGTGTACCCCTGGTGGGCTCCCAGCAGCATTGGTGCAATAAAGCCTTGCATGATCAACAAGTTGACAGTATTTTGGGAATGCAGTTGCAAATCTCTTATGGGATTTCAGCTGTGACTTCACCCTCACAGTCACAGCTCTTCCCATACCTATAGCTCTCCTGCATGGATAAAGAATATAAACTACTTATTCACCATGATAAAGTAATCTAGACTTGAGATAGAAATCAGAGAGCATGAAGTTTTTAAGATTGATAATGAGTGGTATCGTATTGTGTCTAAGTCATGTTATGTGAAAAATTACTCAATCCATGCCGAACCTATTTATATAGTAATCAGATTCGTCTCCCTGTCAACCAACAAACTTATTCTCATAGTGATAACAGTCAACTAATTGATAAGAACTGTTAAAAAAAAAACTAACTGATAAGAGCTTCAAAACTGTTAGGTTAGAGGATTAACACAATATTGGAGAGAAACAGAGAGAGATTAAAGAACCTTAACCTAGTTCTCATATATTACTTGTATTTATAATTAACTCACAATAATAAGAATTACATATACACCATCTTACTATTAACAATTTATACATACTACCCTAATATTCTTAACACTTTCCCTCAAGCTGGACTATATATATCATATAATCCAAGCATGGAACAAATTGCTGCAAGACATATATGACTCAATGCTTTGGTAAACATATCTGCAAGCTGATCTTCAGATTTTACAAATGGAGTTTTAATCTCCCCAGCTATTATCTTGTCCTGAATAAAGTGACAATCAACCTCAATATATTTGGTTCTCTCGTGAAACACTAGATTGACTGTGATATGGATAACTGTTTGGTTGTCACAGAACAACTGTAAAAGAAATTGAACTGAAAACCCAATTTCCTGGAGAAAGTGTAGTAGTCAAGTCAATTCACTCGTCGTATGCGTCATTGTCCTATACTCAGCCTTAGTACTGGATCTTGCTACCACAGATTGTTTTTTACTTTTCCATGAGACAATGTTACCTTCTAAGAAAGTACAATAACTAGTGATTGATCTCCAATCAGAAGGAGAGTCAGCCCAATCATCATCTGAGAAACCTTCCACTCTAAGATGTCCATTAGCTCAATATAACAATCCAAATCCAAGAACACGTTTGAGATATCGCAAAATACGAGTAACTGCCTCCCAATATAGTACTCTAGGACACCCCATGAACTGACTTACTATACTGACTGCATAGAAAATATCATGTCGAGTAATAGTGAGATAATTGAGCTTCTCAACCAATCTGCAATACCGACCCGAATTATCAAACAATGCACCATCATCCATCAAAAGTTTCTGATTCGGATCTATAGGAATATCAATAGGTCTGGCACCCAGCAAACCTGTTTCCTCTAACATATCAAGTACATATTTCCTCTGGAATAAACAAATACCCTGTTTAGATCAAGCCACCTCAATACCCAAGAAATACATGAGTTTTCACAAATTCTTGGTATAAAATCGATGTCTGCAAGAATATTTTTAACTTGGCAATTCCCTCGTAATCATTTCTAGTAATCACAATATCATCTACATAGACCACCAATAGAATATATCCAGCATCTGTCTGTCTATGAAATATAAAATGATCTGTCTGACATCGAAGGAGACCAAACTCTAAAACTGCATCTGAAAACTTACCAAACCATGCCGTCGATGACTTAAAATCAAGGTAATATAGTCCACCAACTTCATGCCCTGTACCAATATTCCTCTTCGTCTTGAGATCTTGAAAAATACAATAAGAGGGATAAAAGGTTACAGAACAATTGAGAGAACGAGTAATCTTACTAATGGAAAGTAAACTAAAAGGAAACTGAGAAACAAATAATACGGAAGACAAGGACATATCAGGACTCAAGTGAGTAGTTTCCAGACCTGAAACTTTAGAACAAGTACCATTAGCAAGAGTAACACTACGTGTGAAAGTAGAAGACTGATAAGTAAAAAAAACATCAGACGCATCAGTCATATGGTCAGAAGCGCCAGAGTCTATGATCCAAGGACTACGAGTGCAGGACAATAAACAAGTGAAAGCAATACCTGACTGGGCAAAAGTAACAATAGAGGGAGATGGGACAGCTTGTTGCCGGGACAGGAACTGAGCATACTCCTCTTGTATAATAGCAACCAACCCAGTGTCTTGCTTGGGTTCCATAAGTGCAACACATAGAAAAAGAAAAATCACTAAATCACTGAACCGGACAATAATCACCTACTGCACCGCTGAACCGAAGAAGAAGGGTTGTTGAAAGACTGAACCGGACTAGAAAAGGGAGCTGGACCACTGAACCGGACCGAACAAGACTACTGGAGTGATGAACCGGATTGGACAAGACTGCTCAAGCACTAAACCGGGCTGAACAAGACTGCTAGAGTGATAAACCAGACTGGACAAGACTAGACAAGCACTGAACCAGACTGGACAAATAGTTGCAGTGCTGAACTGGACCAAACAATGTTGCTGTAGCATTGAACCGAACCAGAACCACCCGCTGATCAGGTGAACCGAGGTAAACTGGTACTGAACCGGCCTGAGAAGAATCGAACCCGTCTGAGAAGAGGCTAAACCAGTTTGAGAACAAGCTAGGCCGGTCTGAATGTACCACCTAGGCTAGCTAGTTTAAATAAATTTTGGGTTTAGGCCCAAAGGAGAAGTAGTCTCTGTCTTCGCTACATGGGTTAGGAACCCTATTTGGAACACGCAAGTGGCGCACACCACCGCCTCTACTCAGGGTCGAAGAAAGCTACCACTGCGATCACCACAGCGATCACCAAAATCGACCCACTTGGACCCAATCTTTGTCTACTTCACTAAGTAGGGTGTCAACCAAACCCTAATTTCTGCACCACAGTCGACTACACCAGCACCAACTGCACAGCCAAGTCGACTACACCACCACGAAGTAAGATGCCACCAAGTCTTTGAAACCCGAGAAATTTTGAATTTTCCAAAAAAGGACAATTTTACTTTTTTTGTTAACTATACCTAGCTTTATGCAGCTAAAATTTTTTATCTCCCTACCAAAATAGATGGTGATTCCACTAGGGTTTTTGCTCTTGGTGACCAATTGATTAGTAATTTTACTTTTTTTGGGGGGGAGAATTACACTCACACCCCTTGAGGTTTGTCACTTAATCACTCAGACTCGTTGACATTTAAAATATTACACTCAGACCCCCTAAAATTTGTACAAGCGTAACACTTAGACCCCTGTTGTAAATATATCAATTAATAAATTACATTCAGAGTCCCTGAGGTTTGTAAACATATATTATTTAGACCCTTAAGTTTAAAATGTTATATTTACACCAAAAATACTTCAATCAAAGATATGATATTAAATATTTTAAATTTTACAATTAAAATTCATGTTTTATTTTGTCATTTATTAAAATAAAATAAAAAATGTAATTTAATTTTTTCTTAAAAAATCGTAATTAGTATAAAATTATATTGTCTATTGGAATTTAATTTGGTTGTTTAAACAACCAAATTAAAATATCAAACTATCCCAATTGAAGCTAAAAAATATTGTGTTCATTACAATTTGACCCCTTACTTAATTTTTTAGTTTTATTCTAATAGATATTATAGTTGTATACTAACTATGCTTTTTTTAAAAAAATTATATTTTTATTTTTGATTTTATTTAAATAAATGACATAATAGAATATGAATTTTTGTTGTAAAATTCATGTTCTATTAAGAATGACTTAGACCCCTTGTTTGATTTTTTAGTTTTATTCCAATAGATAGTATAATTGTATACTAATTATAATTTTTTAAGAAAAAATTGAATTTTTATTTTTGATTTTATTTCAATAAATAATACAATAGAACATGAATTTTGGTTATAAAATTTATAATATTTGATATTCTATTTTTTATTGGAGTATTTTTAGTCTAAATATAACATTTTAAATTTAAGAAGTCTAAATATTATAAACGTACAAACTTTAAGGGGGTCTAGGTGTAATTTATTAACAGATATAGTTACAGCAGGAGTCTAAGTTTTATGCTCATACAAACTTTAGAGAGTTTGTGTGTAATATTTTAAATGTTGAGTGATTAAGTGATAAACTTCAAGGAATCTGAGTGTAATTCTTCCTCCCTCTTTTTTTTAAGTAATGCACATATAAATAGGTCACTTCGCATATCTGTTAGGGAGTATTGTCATTTAGTATCACAGCTATCTACCATCGCACTTAGAATCAAAATTAACATCCTTCTGTGTACTGTGAGCGTTGAAGAATAGATTTAACTCAAACAAACTGTCGTAACTATGTAAACTAGAGCCCAAACACTGTCATTCCTTAACTGTCGATAATCAGCCTAATGAAGTCAGACCAAAACCCGATCGAGGCCTTCACCTCTCTGTCTCTCGCTCTCGCTCGTTCACCCCCATCTTTCTTCTCTCTTCTCCTCCCTTCTCCTCACTTCATCTCTGTCACTTTTCCTTCATCAGCGGGAAGCATGACAGTCCATCCCTCCCCAGCCATTGTCAGCTTCTTCCTCATTTCTTTGTGATGTAAGGGACAAGATTGATGAGCAGACCAGAATTGGCATTACCACTAATCTCAGGTAACCCCTCACTTGGCCCATGGGATTTATCATTTTATAGTTTGGTTGATGGTAACTCTTCACTGCACCGATACTTCATTTTTTTCTAGGGTTTTGGAGATATGAATTTGATTTACAAGCACATACTTTGTTTACTTCTTCTTTATATTGTTTACTTTTTCACATAGATTGTTGAATATATCTATAAACATATGTTAAGTGTTTTCATATATTGTTGTAGCAGTGCCTGTATGTAATTAGGTTGTGACGATTTGGGTCTTGCTTTGAAGGTGTTTGAAAAATTTTTTGACAAAAGCATGGTTTGCTAGTTTGGGTATGGGATCAATCTCAATATTTCTGACAGAAGCCTTTGAGCAGAGTATTAATAACTGACTGTGTTGACCCCAACCTAGAGCCAATGTCTTTGTTGAGTTGAATGGTAACATTTCTAGGTAAATTGCTACAGCACTGCTAAGTTGTTTGCTTAGAAACATTAAAATTTCAACAAAATGGGTCATCGCAATATATCAGAGTATCATTCACGGTTATGCTCCAGTTGGATATGAGCAGTTTAGTTAATGACTATGGTAACTAAAAGGATTCAAATACTTCAAAAAGAAATGCTAAAGTTTCGATTTTTCACATAAGACATATAGAAACCAATTTTTTTCAACTGATGTTCCTAATCATATTGTAAAACCTGATGTCTATCCAAAAAGATGGCTATTGGGCCAATACTAATCGCGCTGAAAGGCATTCTTTGTTGAAAATAAAATGCCTTCTCCCTACAAAATAAAAAAAATAAAAAAAACATAGAAGTAGAATATAATCACCCTTTCTATAAAACAACAGGCATGCATTCTTTTCTTTTTCTCACTCTGCTTTTCCTTTTCTTTTTTTGTCTTCTGTCAACCTTCTCGCATAATTTTCCGATATTCTAATTACAATGTTTCCAATTGAATAATAACAATGAGAGCTTGAGATCATGTTTCTTGTGTCACTAGTCCTAAAAAAATCATATTCTACCATACCGAGAAAATACAGGATTGTAATATCCTGGTGGTAGGAAATATGTCGGGCAATCGTGATTTTTATTTGTTAAACACTTAAAAGCATTATGCAAAACTATGGTTTGGCTTATTTTTAAGTAGATAAAGTAAAAGAACAATCTCAAACTCTTTCATGTGTTCATCACAAGAAAAGTTCCCAATCTAGAGAAAAGAATGGAAAGGTTTGAAGTGTGTAGCAGAAATGAGTGAATATCTAATAGAAACCACCGTTTGTTCTTTGTTGCGGTTATAGCATTACAAACAGCTTGATTTTGAATCATGTGGAAACTGATATATTGGTGCCAGAGGGAGCATATGCTGCTCATATGACCAAACATTTTACAGTTATTCTATTTCTTGAGAGCAATTACCTCTATGTTTATATATATATATTTCAAACTGTTGATGGAGTCACCAAGATTATGCCAGTTATGGTTGCCTGTGGCCGCATTTGGTGGCTTTCCAGTTCATTTATGCTTTGAATACAACTCTGTCTCAACTCAACTCAAGAAAGCCTTACATGGATCAGATGACCAGAGATTAAAAGAAAAAAGAAGCAAATTTGAAGAAGAAGAAGAAGAAGAGAAGAGAGAGATGAGTTCAGGAAGCAGAGCATGGGTTGTGGTAGGAAGCATTGGGCTAGTGGAGGCACTGAAAGATCAGGGTTCTCAGATGGAACTACACCATGAGGTCCATAAACCAATATGCTAAGTCCAATCTCAGGTCCTTCTCTCAAACTAAGAAGCTCTCCCCATCATCATCATCATCAGCAGCAGCAGCTGTTGGATTAAGGAAAATAAGAGAAGAACAGGCACAGCAGTCTGAGAAGTCTCTGAAGAAAGCCATGTTTTTGAGTTGTTGGGGTCCCAATTGACACCAATAGAAGTTTGAAGTCTGACAAATCAATTTTGCAATTGCTACAATATTTCTACAAAGATGGGTTAATTTATGTCAAAATTGGTTAGCCAGAGGACTAGAATTGTAATTATTATGAATTTAATGTAGATTGTTGTGGACTTGGAAAGATATTTTGCTAGAGAAATGAAAGATTAAAAGTTGCAACCTATTTTTTGGTTTTTTTTTTTTTCTTGTTGTCTATGAAACACTTGTGTTACTCTTATATGTTAAGCTTGAGTTTAATTATGTTTTCCATGGAAAAGGTTATTTGATTAATGATTACATTTTATTGTATTTGTCAAATTTTGAAAATTAGGTGTATTTGTATATGATTGTCCACATTAAGAATTATGGTAGAAGGAATAGGCACACATTTTGTAGGTTGATCAGAGTCATTGTGTGTTGAATGAGTACCATTCATGAAGAATTATGTAACATATTGATGAACGTATCACATTTTTATTTTTTTTATTTGTTGTTTATTATTGATTTTTATTATTTTTTAGTGAATTTTTTTATTATGTTATTCTTTGTGACTTTATTTATGACATATTTAATCTAATTTTTCAAATTTTAAAATTAATAGAAATTATCATTATAATGAAGTGTGCAATAAGTTGAAAATTTTATGATAAAAAGTTATTTTTGTTCAATTTCATTCTATTCCAATAGAAATTATTTTATCCAAACTTTGGAATGGAATGGACATTCTATTCCAAGACTTGATCCTAATTAATTGCTAAACATTGGAATGATAATACACATTTCATTTCATTCTTAAGTTTATTCCAT
This sequence comes from Ilex asprella, assembly GCA_023539305.1. NCBI lineage: Eukaryota > Viridiplantae > Streptophyta > Magnoliopsida > Aquifoliales > Aquifoliaceae > Ilex > Ilex asprella. Next base: position 18,124 of record JAHQCQ010006006.1, read on the forward strand.
TTTCATGTTTATTTCATTCCTAGATAAATACATTACTGCGTACCAAACGCACCGAATCCACCACAATGAACATACATAACAAAGAATAAAGAGAACACCACAAAGTCCAACACCATATTAAGAATAAATCAGTGTTCATTGACCCCTCTACTTTCAAAACTATTCTACTTTCATTGGAGCTTTACTAACAGTCTCCATACTTTTCTTAAAAGCATTATGTGACACATACTTTATAATTAACTAGACTAACGTTAAAGGGTAATAGAGATCAGTTATAAATTCAGACATCTTAAGTTGGAATCTTGACAATCCTTTAGAATCAGGTCATAAAAATTTTTATCCCTTACGAATATCCTAATCTCGGCATGGATGACTTACCTTTGACCGGACCGAAGAGGAGATTAGTGAAGGTATACCTAAACGCCCCTGACCGTTGAACCAGAAAAAAACTAGACTTCAGTCGTTCCTATGGCACAGCTACTCTGAAAAGATTCACTTAAAAAGAAACTAGTCATCAAAGAAAATTTTGCTTTCTGCTCTTATGCAGAGACTTCGGTACCAAAATCGGTAAACGAGCAATCCCCAAAAATCCCATTTAGTTGTAACTTCACCCTTTAATTGTTGCAACTTTAGTACATTACAAATATTTCGGTACCATAGTCTTAGCCCTTGCTCTAAATAGAATACTTTTTATTTTGGTCAGATCTTTGAATACATTACTAAGGTTCAAAATTCTGCCAAACAGAAGAAAAGACGGGAGGACAACCCTTGTAATGCTGCTAATGCAAAGCTACAGGGGTTTGGTGTTTGCATAAAACTATTAAGATCTAAAAGCAAACCTTTTTTTCTCTTCCAACTTTAATTTCAAGTCTTTTACAGATGGAATCTTCCCACCACTTCTTGAGGCTGTGCACCCCCAAGCATCAAGCTCATCCTGCAAAACCAAAGGCATAGACAATTTTCATATAAAAATGGGTATCAGACTAATGTTAGCCTCTTCTACCTATTTTCCACCTAAACACCAACAGTTTGAAGGAATATCAGGATTGTATTTCTGAGTAAAAATCTCCTTGAAATATCAGGAATTTACCTGCAACATACAAAAGAACACAGTTCGTTCTCCGCCTTGAACAGCCAGGATATGCTTTTCTTGTTTGAAAGACTGGTCTGTGTTTAAACTTGCAACTTGCATGGGATTAGCGTATAAATATTTGATATCTTCTTCAAACTGAAGTTCAAGGCAGCGGATGTATATGTATACATGTATGAATTGCACTTAAACTACTAGTTTACAGATTCCACGAACATTAAATAGAAGTATGACAGAAAAGAAACAACATCATGTTCAACCCCTTCTTATATCTGTTGAGATTAGGAAAGACCAAAATAATGAAGGCCGTGTTATACAATCCAGTATGTCGTGCCCAAATCAGTAATTGAGGATCAAAAACGAATAGATGGCTAAAATGCATAGAAAATTTACAGCAAGCAGTTCTAGACAAAGTTGAAAATCAAATCAGAAGATTACCTCTAGAAAATCATGGTTTGAGATGTACTAGATTTCAACCATGCATTTGATACCCCCAACAGCCACAGAGATGGAGTTCTTGTAATTTTCGGGTGTTTTATCTCTTTCTACCCCTGTTAATTCAGAAGATAGAACCAAGATGAAACTTGTATAATAGATATAAATTTTGGCCATGTATAAAACGTAAGAAACGATAATTCGCTCATGAGCAAAACTAGGATTTATCTTCAGCATAATATATGACAATCACTAAACAAATCTCAGTAGTGAGTTGATGTCACACCCTAACTAACTTGGGTGCAGAACGTCGGTCTTGGTGGCACCTTGCACCAAGACAGACCTTGTGTGGGAATCAAGGTGATGCGGCAAAGTGGTTCGACAGATTAGGGCGGACTGTGGCAGCATGAGACCACCTGGCTGAGCATGGCAGCAAGGGTTGGGCTCAATTGAAGCAATGTCGGTGCATAGCTTCGGATTGCATGGCATGGGTGGAACCCAGCATGCACAATGGTTCGTGTGGCAAGGCTAACTGCTGAATGTGCACACATGATTGGCACATGGCTGCATGGCATGTGACCAGGAGGATGTTGAGACTCAGTCAAGGCAGTTTGCTGAACAAGGCCTAGTCTGTGAGAAGCAGTTCTGGACGTTCCTGGCCTGAATCTGGTCCAGATACATGCTGACTAGGGGCAGTTCCATATCAGATGATGAATGGATGGAACTGCCTGTCAGGTGTTGCACAGGGAGCAGTCTTGCTGACCAAGTTTGCTATGGAATAGCAAAACGTGGGTAACTACCCCTTGGCAGATGGGGGTGTCATCTGCCATACTCTGTGTATAAATAGAGGTGCTTGGGCATTCTGTAAGGCAGAGAGAGTGTTCTGGCAATTGAGAGTTCCTTGTAAATTGTTGAGTTCAATATATAAAGTTTGGGAGTGTTGTCCCAGTAATTCGTGTGTGTGCCTCTGTGTGAGTTTCTGTCCCTTGTTCTTGAGATTGTGTGGCTGGTTGCAGTGGCAACGCCTTCACAGGTAGCCTCGAAAAGAAAAACGAAAGTTACCCCGTGACAGTTTGGTATCAGAGCGTGGTTTTGACAGAAAGATCAACAATGGCTGGCGGAACGAATGTTGATCTGAGAGAAAGGGTGGCACGCTTGGAGGAGTTGGTTGGTCCTCCACAGACCGCTGAACCAGTGGCCCTTTCTGTGCAACTTGAGTTGCTGTACCAGCGGTTCGAGGAGATGCGAGTTAATCAAGAAAAACTTCAAACGACTGAATCTGATCACTTCAGTCGGATTAAAAACGAAGTTGTTGATGTGTTGGCTACGGTTTCCACATGGACCGATGAGATGGGGGAAAAATTAAGTTCCCTTGAGATGGACGTCTCACTACTCAAGAAAGCACTGCAGAATGCATCCTTGGCTTCTGGCAATGAAAAGACGCAGAAAGCAAAGGTGCCTGACCCTAAGCCTTTCACAGGCAGTCGTAATGCCAAAGAGCTCGAGAACTTCTTGTGGGATATGGGGCACTACTTTAAAGCAGTCCGTACTCCGGATGCTGAGAAGGTAGATCTCACTAGCATGTATCTGACTGGTGATGCTAAATTATGGTGGCGAACACGATCAGAGGACAAGTCTCGTCCTCAAATTACTACTTGGGATGCTCTGTCTACTGAAATGAAGGAACAATTCCTTCCAAGCAACACAGCCTGGCAAGCTCGTGATGCTCTGAGGAAGCTTCGACATACAAGCACTGTGAGGGAGTACGTGAAGCAATTCTCGTCTCTGATGCTTGATATCAAAAATATGTCGGAGGAGGATAAACTGTTCAACTTCATGTCTGGCCTTCAAACTTGGGCTCAGGCTGAACTTCGTCGGCAAGGGGTGAAGGATTTACCCGCTGCTATGTCCGCAGCAGACGCACTTGTTGATTACAAGACGCAAGCTAATCCTCCAGAGAATGAGTCAAAAGGGAAAGCCAAGTTTCCCAAGAAGGACAAGCAAAAGAAGCATGCTGAGAAGTCAGCCAACACAGAAAAACAGACTGAAAAGCCCTCTCTGCATCAAAAGGAGGTGCCGAATCAGGCTGTTTTATCTGTAATGGTCCTCACCGGGCTAGGAACTGCCCTAAGAAGGAGAAACTCAATGCCCTCATGGCTGAGGGTACTGACTGTTCGGATGAGCCAACATGAGTCAATCCCTTACAACTCCTTAATGCAATTCGCAAGGAGGAGACGGTAGCAAAGAGGGGGCTGATGTTTGTGCAGATTCGTCTGAATAATGTGATTGTCCAGGCAATGGTTGATACAGGTGCAACCCACAACTTTATTTCTGACCGGGAAGTGCAGCGACTTAGTCTGGCTTTGACGAAAGATTCTAGCCAGATTAAGGCTGTCAACTCAGAAGCAAAGCCCGTCGGTGGTTTAGCTAGAGACGTCTCACTAAAGGTTGGTGATTGGCAAGGGCCATGTGACTTTATGGCGGTCCCTCTCGATGATTTTCAGGTAATCCTTGGGTTGGAATTTCTGATGAAGGCAAAGGTGTCTGTTATGCCTCATTTGAATGGGATGTTCGTGATGGACATGCCCAGTCCCTGTTTTATTCCCCTCACCAAAGCCAAGTCTTTTGGGGAAATGCTATCTGCTTTGCAAGTGAAAAATGGCTTGCGGAGAGGAGAAGCAACATACCTGGCTGTTATGTTTGAGGAGGAGGAATCCAAAATGTTGCAAATTCCTGAACCAGTGCAACAGTTGCTGGCAGAATTTAAGGATGTGGCGCCTAAAGAAATGCCAGCAAGATTACCACCAAGGCGGGAGATTGACCACGCCATTGAGTTGATTCCAGGGGCAAAAATCCCTGCACAGGCTCCTTACCGGATGTCTCCATCAGAATTGGCGGAGCTAAGGAAGCAGCTTGAAGGTCTGTTGGATATTGGGTTCGTTAGACCTTCCAAGGCTCCCTATGGGGCCCCTGTTCTGTTTCAGAAAAAGAAAGATGGATCTTTACGACTCTATGTAGATTACAGAGCCCTCAACAAAGTTACTGTCAAGAACAATTATCCAGTCCCACTTGTTGATGAACTATTTGACAGACTGGGAAAAGCAGTCTTCTTCACCAAGATGGACCTGCGGCTAGGATATCATCAAGTCAAAATTGCAGAAGGAGATGAGGCAAAGACTGCTTGTGTAACCAGGTACGGTTCATATGAATTTTTGGTAATGCCTTTCGGCTTAACCAATGCCCCTGCTACATTCTGCAACTTGATGACCAACGTATTTCGTGAATACTTGGATCGCTTTATGGTGATTTATTTGGACGATATAGTTGTTTATAGCCAGACTCTTGAGGAACATGTTGAGCACCTCAAGCTGGCTTTGACAAAGTTGAGGGAAGCACAGTTGTATCTGAAACCAGAAAAATGTGAATTTGCCAAGAAGGAAATCTCATTCCTTAGGCACATTATTTCTGCGGGTGTGGTGAAGATGGACCCAAAGAAAGTTGAGGCCATTGCTGATTGGCCTGTCCCGACTAAGGTTACAGAATTGAGGTCTTTCCTTGGTTTGGCGAACTATTATCGAAAATTTGTGAAGAATTATTCAAAGAAGGTGGCTGTGTTAACAGATCTTCTGAGGAAGGATAGGACTTGGAATTGGTCCTACGAATGCCAGGAGGCATTCGATCGATTGAAGGCGGTGGTGACGACTAGCCCAATTTTACACTTACCTGACTTTGATTTGCCTTTTGAAGTCCATACAGATGCATCAGACTTTGCTCTTGGAGGGGTGCTGGTGCAAAATGGTTACCCAGTGGCGTTTGAAAGCAGGAAGCTGAACGATACCGAGAGGCGG
>JAHQCQ010006007.1:0-23409 GCA_023539305.1 Ilex asprella
TAGTTGGCTAATCCAAGGGAGACCTCCTCTTGGGTATGTCATTTCAAATCATTGTCTTTCCTCCTCTCGGTGTACGATGGTTCGGTTTGATTGGGTTGAGAGTGGATGTGGTTGTGAGTCTTTGATATCCCGTAGGCCTGGTCACGGGTTATGCTTAGATCCTCATCATCTTGTCCCTAACTTCCCACGAATCAATCGTTCATCTATGTACCAGTAGAGGAAGGTTTTGAGTTGAATTGAGATTCCCATTGGAATAACCTCTTTGGATTAGCCAATACTAGTAGCTAGGGTTTTAGTTGGTTAATCCAAGAGAAAATTCCTCTTGGGGATTCCATTTCAACTCTTCTTCACTCCTCCCTTTAGAGTCAAATGGTTCAGTTTGACGGGGTTGAGAGTGGATGAGTTGGTGAGCCTTTGATATTCCGTAGGCCTAGTCACGGTTTATGCTTAGATACTCATCAATCTTATCTCTAGCTTCCTCCGAATCAATCGTTCATTCATGCTCAATCGGAGGAAGACTTTGAGTTGATTTGGTATTCCCATTGGAATGAACCCTTTGGATTAGCCAACACTTGCTTTACTTGCATTTTTATTTACAAACACAACCCCAAAACATAAACTAAAGATTTTACACTTTCTTTTCACTTTTACAAAATCACTTTCATACACTTGAACTTTCCTTCCCTGAGGAGACGACATTGGAATACTTTTCCAAGTAAAACACCGACACACAAAAGACTCCTTGCGATTGGGGAGCACTTTTGTTCACATTTCACATTTCACACATTTAATTCATCCCATTTTATTTTCTCCTTGCCCTTTATTTTGACATCGTCCCAAGGGAGAGTGACACTCCCCCTCACACATACATCAAGGGAAATGTTAGTAAGTTAGGAACTGCAGGGAAAATACACAATCAATGATTCTAGGAGGCGGATGGTAATTTGGTTTTGGTTAATGAATGATGCTTGACATGGATCTTTATGCAAGTCATACTACCTATATTGGAGATGGGTATAAGATAGGATTAGTGACAAAAGACACCCAAACTCGAGTTAGACAACTATAGAAGAATCAAGCAATCCGACAGACTATCTTTCACCAATTTGATCATAACTCTTTGTTGGAAAGTCCAAATTATGCACCGTTATTTTTGTTAGAACCCTAACTTGTATATCTTTCCAACCATAGGTCACACATACTAGAAATACCTAAGTCAAATTAGTTTATTCTCTAAAGTTGACCAAAAATCTGCACTGTGGTGTTCCTTGGATAGTAAAGTATTGTATTTTTTTCTTAAACTTTGAAGGTGTAAACCCCCATATGTTTATATTAATATAGTAATATACTTGTTTAGTGATTCTTATATATGCAATGACTTAAAAATAAACCATATGTATATTGAAACCGTAAGAATAACACATATAGCTGTTCGGATGAATAAAATAATAAATTTAATGTTTCGAGTGTAAATTTATTTTAGTTTTTAGATAAATCATAAAAATAAATGTTTTTAGGTGAAAATAACATTAAAAATGAATCCGGAACGTCAAAACACCTTAGGGTAGTCATATAGAGCAAATTGGAGATTCTTAGTGACAAAATCATAATTTTGGAGACAACCTAAACAGATTGTGAACAGTAACTTCGGGGCTGCTATGTTTAAAACACAGCTTTCAGCCCCTTTGCTTCCAATTTTTCTTCACATCTCTCACCCCAAATCTCTTAGCACCCTAGGAGAAGATAGAGGAAAGGAGGAAAGGAAGAAAGGAGGTCTCTAGAGCTTGGATTTTGGTTTGGGACTTTGATTCAAGGTAGAGATTTTTTTCCATTCACTTACACTGAGGCTAGGGCTATTTTATATGTATGTTTTTGACTACTAATAGTATGTATTTGTTTTGGGTTCTTGGTTTCTTGGTTCTCTTGCAATTATTAACATGTTTTACACAAAGTAGAGTTGAATACCCATGAAATCCTTTCTCTTGCTTTAAAACCATAGTTTTTTTGGAGAGTGATGAATGTTCCTCTTAAATTCTTTCTTTACTAATGATTGAGAAACTATATTACTTTGTGTTGAGTAATACAATTATATTGTTGTGATCTCTTGCAATTTTCTTAGTTGGTTATTGAAAATGTCACATTCTTAAATTGGGGATTTTTGAGATATACTTATAAATGGAGGAAATGAGTTTGACATTGTATCTCTTATGATGTGGGATGACCATGGGTGGCCTTTGACTAGATATCGTAGGGTGGTTAGATGTTGTACTTGCTCCGTGTGGATTGGTCTTTTTTCTACCACTCGTAGTGGGGTTGGTACCTTGCGAGGACCAAACTACTATTCGCTCACGGGTGCCGTGTATGAGGATTAGTATACTATGTCTGGGTTGGATTCGTTATTGTCGGTGTATTGGTATGAGCAATGTAGTCGGTAGACGCCCTTCCCGAAGTTTGATATCCTTAAGAGGATTTGTGTGTGTGTGGGCCTAGATATTACTCAATGTGTCGATTCATGTGGATTGCCTTACATCATAGTGGAGATACATCTTTATAAGGTTGATATGAAGGTAGTTGTTGGTAATTGTTCATTCTACCAGATACGGTTTCTACAAGAGTTTTGAGAAGTATGAGATTCCGCAAAAACTTGTGAGAAACGGTTTATGGTGGAATGTATTTTTAGTTGTATATTGGTTCCATTTATTCCTTAAATTACCGTTGTTATCTAAACTTGAGATCGATTTGGAAATGTCCATGTTTTATTTCAAAAACTATATATTTTATTTGTGGAATGAGACTGACCGTTTTTATATATTTTTTGAAACCTTGTTTGGGTTTGGAAGGATTTTTCTATAGAGCTTCGTGCTCATCCCCTACAGTTAAACATTTTTCAGATCATGTGCCAGAGGAGGAGCTCGGTATTCACGAGTCAGGCCATGGAGAGGCTTCCTTAGAGGGATACTTGAATCTCGAGTGGGACATCTAGGGATGTAGTTTATTTTTGTGCTAGACTAGAGAATGTATTTACGACTATGTATAGTCTAGTATTTTGTTTATTCCGCTACTAAGTTTATGTGTAATTCTTTTAGAATGTAAATGTCATGGCTTGGCCTATTCTTTTGGAATGATAGTGTGAGTATGATATATGGTGAATGAAAGTTTATTTTATGATGGATAAATAAACCCGGTGTGGTCAATAGCTGTGAAACCCGAGAAATTTTAAATTTTTCCAAAAAGGGCAAAATGGTTATTTTGCCACTATAATGTAAAATTAAAATATATGTTCTATTGACCTCGTATGACACAACGAACTTCGCTGTTGGACTCATATTGTGGAATATAGTCACCATGTCGAATTTCTTTGAATTCCGAGATAAGTTAGAATTTTGCACGTAGATCAAGTCAACTGGGTGGCGGATGGCCTCATCGAGGTCCCAAAAAGCAATAAGCTCAAAATTTAATTATTTTTGATTAAAAGTTCAAACAAAATTTAATTAAGCTTAACCCGTAATGTGATTAATCATTTTGGGGCGAAATCGGATTCGATTAATCGAGAGACACGTGGCGCGACTTGGGCCGCACATTTAAAATTATAAATAGGGGTAAATATCTTAAAAAATCAGATATTCTTCACCCATTTTGAGTCTTCTTTGGCTGGCCATAGAGAGAGAAGAGAGAAAAGAGAAAACCCAAGTGTTCTTCAACTTTCTCCCTTGATTTCTCGGAGTTCCGTCACTCGGAATCTCTTAGACCAAGAACTAAAGTTGTTCACCGTCACGAGGGCTACGTCTACGTACCAAAAACAAGTGTTTTCACCGAAGATTCAAGTGGAGTCTTTGAAGAAATCAAGGATCTTGGAGCTTGTGTTGGTGTTCTTGAGGTGTTCTTGAAGCCTTGGAGCTCTAGTCTTCATTTCAAGCTTCAAAAGGTAGGGTCACTCCTACTTTGGTTCATTTCGTACCTAGCATGTCTATAAGGTGTTAAATGTATGTGAATACATATATTCCTTGTATATCATTTATGGAAATGAAGGATTAAGTGTAGGAATAACTTAAGCTAAGTTCTATCTTGTGATTGATATATGAAAGTTACTTGTATATCTTCTTGTAACTTAATGAAATAGTGGACTGTTTTGTAGCCTACTTTGGGACTGCTATGCATCCTATTTTGGGGGCTGTTTTATGGCTATTTTATGGACTTTTTGGGATTATTTGGACTGATTTTCTGGACTGTTTTTGGGACTGTTTGGACTGATTTTATGGATTGCTATTGGGACTGTTTTGGACTGATTTTATGGACTGCTATTGGGACTGTTTTGGACTGTTTTTGGGACTGTTTGGACTGATTTTATGGACTGCTATTGGGACTGTTTTGGACTGATTTTCTGGACTATTTTTGGGACTGTTTTGACTGATTTTATGGACTGCTATTGGGACAGTTTTGAACTGATTCTTCGGACTGTTGTTGGGACTGTTTGGACTGGTTCTATGGACTGAAATTGTGGACTATTTTTAAGTTGTTTTGGATTGAAATTGTGGATTATTTTTGAACTGTTTTAAAGCTGAAATTATAGGCTGTTATGAAGTTGAAATTATGGACTGTTTTGGGTTTATTTCATTCTAGGATGTTCATGTGAAAGAAGTTGATGTATGAGACCTTGTATAGGACTCTTGACAATTGTTAATGTTATGATTAAATGGATGTTGGAAATGGATACAATATATTTTATCTTGAAATTGTGATGTAGAAATTACTTAGAATAATTTCTTGTGTTACATGATGACGTGTAGGATTCTTCCTATTTGGGATTATTCCTCACCTTAGTTGCTTATATGAAATATTTATGTGGGATGTTTGTATGGAAGAGTGGAGTGTTAGAGCCTTAACACTTACCAAATAATTAGGGAAATGACTTAGATTACTTCCTTGTTAAAAGTGGTTTAGAAAAGTTACTTGTGAAGTCTTGTGTAACTTCATATTTTGAGGACAAAGTGTTGGTAACATGATTGTTCTAACCTATCGTAGGTTATAAGGAAATTGGGATCATTCCGGCAGAAATGACTTGGGATAAGTTCTATCTTGAGATTGTGTGTGGAAGTTCTTTGTGGAATCACTTAGGATTTGTTATGGCGTAGGCACTCTATATGTGAATATTGTGTCTTGTGAATAAAATGGATTAGTGACATGAATTATAGGAAGACTTGTAGAGTTTTCCCTCCCTTTGGTTTCCTCCTACTTGTGCGCAGTTAATTAATTAAGGGAAAGTGTAGAGAATTGGCTTAGGCTATCTCTTAGCTTGAGAATGTTGCATGATAGTTACTTGTGAACTTTCTTGTAACTTAGTGGAATTTGGATATGATTTGTGTTCAACATGATGGTTGCCTTAATATGTTGCTAAGATATTAGTTTCATGATGTTTTATGGTAATTGTATGCTTAAGACATATATTGCCATGACATATGTTGATATGTGGTTTAAATTGTTCATAAGGCATTCATTGCATCTTGAACATGTAAAAAGTGTGCAATGAGGCATTGCATTGCATGTGTATGGGAGCATCACATTCATGAGCATAAGTCATGGGTGTAGGGGTGTGAGGTGCATGTTTAATCAAACACCATGTTTGGTGGTTGATATGTAGACTTGGAAATGTGGATCGATAGTCACATGCAGTTGCATGATTGCATGAGAAAAACTTGTGTCGAGTATAGCAAGCAGGGCTAGACTCTCCCTCTGGTGCAAGACCTGGTCACATGGTTAAGACACTTTGCCGGCGGTGAAATTCCAGAAAAGTGCTGGTGTTTACGGAACCGGAGGTTGAGATACTAAAATCCGTTGCCCAACAAAGACACAAGGTTTTGATTATAAAAACATACTCTGTCAATGAGTATCATCCCATAATGATCTGATTTATAAAACGCATGACTTTTATTCAAAATGATCATTGGATGTTTTCCGTCAAAGACGGGTTCATTACACATTGGTACTGCATTGTGTCGTGTGAGTCGGGGAGGACTCGGTGAAATCTGCATGAGTGAGTTGCATCTCATTTCATGGCATAACAGAGTAGAATTCTAGCATTGAATGCATGTTCTTATAAGGAATGGTGAATGTGTGTGTAAATTGTTGCATGTACACTCTTTATGTGCATCTAGGGGGAAAGTCGCCTCTGTAGGAAATTCTCTACTGGGCGTTGGCTCACCCTATACGAGAAATATTTCAGGTGTGGGGTTTGCACCTGTGGATTGCTCACTTGGAGAGCATCAGGCATGAAATGGGTCGACTTGTGGCCTTGTTTTGAGTTTTTGTAAAAGGTTTATGAAAACTTGGTCTTTGGCATGTAGATTATGCAAATTAATTGTAATAGAACATATATGAACTAATGTTAAAGTAACCTTGCATGTTTTGATATAAGTATGCGTAATTGGACCCGGTGTGGTCAATGTTTATTTATAAATGGACCCGGTGCGGTCATTGTTTATATTGGGCCTCGGATGAGTCATGTTAAGTTATATTGCACAGGTTGAGTTTTGGGTAGAACTCCTTATATGAAGGAGACTCTGCCCAAATTTTGTTAAGTTATGGATCCCGATAAAATGGGACATAACGGTGTGATATCGAGTTACTCGGTATTTACGGGTATTCTGCGGGTTGATAGGTAATCAACGAACCCCCGAATTTTGGGGTGTCACAATAGCTATGGATATGTGGACCCTGTGAGGTCAATTGTAGTATAATTATACAAGTTGTGTTTTGGGTAGGGCTCCCCGTACAAAGGAGACTCTGCCCGAATTTTGTTAAAATATCAATGGTTGATGAATGAAACTTTCTTATTTATGGAGTTATTTAGTGCTCTTATGCAGCAAATGATGTTTAGAATGTAATGCCGTCCAAGGGGGTTTTTTGGGCGTTACAAAAAACTTAACATATTATTTGTGTATGAATCATTTAAACACTAACAAAATACTTTTGGAACTAAATTGACAAAATTGATCAATGAAGACCAAATTGACAAAATATGTATATTTTAGAGACTAAAAGTGCTATTAACACTAAAATATAATATACTATTTTATAATATATATTTTAAAAGAATATTAAAATTCTAAAATTCAAGTTTTACTTAAAAATACACTATAATTTATTTTTATATAAACTCTTAATAAAACATAAAAAGTTTATTGTGATTGAAGCATTATGTTGATTTAACATAAATTATTTTTTAAAAAAACTATATGAAAAATTATTTTTTATGTTAAAAATGAAATGGTTGAAATTTTGAATGACAAAAAATACACATATATAAGAATAATGTTATATTTATATTTGAAATGAATAATGTTAGATTGATGAAGTTTTTGAAAAAAATTTAAACGTGTTTTTGAAAATTATAATGATACGTATATTTTTTAAGGGTAACGTAGTTAATTAAAAATTTTCATATCTACTAATAGTGAACATAAAGAATATAGAATTAAAAGAGATGTTAGGAGTAATTTGAAGATTTAAACACATAAGAATATGATGAAAATTTAGATATTTAACTATGAAATGATAGTATGATATTTAAAATTCTTTATATGAATAAAATAGTGAATCAAAATTTTTCATGCTAAAGTATTTTTATTAGTAGTACTAATTGATGCATATGTGTGTTGCACATAAATAATTTTGTATAATAATTTTAATTTATTTTTTTTGAGATACGATTTTTGTGAGATCCCGAATTTTTTAATAGAAGTATTAAATTTAAGTAAGTAGAAACAATGTAAAGTTTTGTGGAGGAAAACATAATTAATATTAAATTTTGTGGCATATCTATAATTAATAAAACTAAAGAATTACAAACTATAATTCAAGCTCCTGTTTTTGTTGGCTGGCCATCTTTAACGTTAATGACTTGGAAAAGTAGGCTAAAAGAAAAAAAAAGAAAAAAAAAATAAGGAAGAAAGATGTGGCGACTGGTTTTGGAATTTGGTGAGAAGGAAAAGAAAAAGATTAAAATGATAGGCAAGAAGAAGGGTATGTGGTGGCGGCTAAAAGTGGTCTAAATGGGTGAGTCACGTTTTCATCGCATACGTGTTTATTTGTAGTGTTTTGAAGTTCAAGACTTATCTAGAGGTGCATATTCTAGACTTTTAAAATAGAAAGATAGAGTTTATGTTTTTATGATGAGTAAGAGACGAAGTACGAAGCTGAGGTTGTAAGGTGAACAATTGATCCATTTATAATAAAATTCTACTATAGTGTTATTGGAAGCATGAGGTTAAGAGTAAACAGTATCGTTTAAAGATTGGATATATGGTTTATATATGATATGTATTCATTTAATCTCTTTGCAAAGAGTACTTTATTAATATCCTCCTAGTCGTATTCGAATTTTGATATCATTTGGGGTTGAGTTTCTAAATAATATTTTGTTCAATTGTTGATATTTTGATGTTCAGTCATAATTTTCATTTGACTTGTCATTAATTGCTATTATGTTAGCTTTGGTGAAATACTTGAGATTTTTGACTTGTGCGTGATGTATATTCAGTGGCGTTGTTATGATTGTGATTTGTGTTCGTGGCTCTAAGGGGTGGACCTGATTGAATTAAAATGCACCGAATGATGCCTAACTTGTTGTCGGGATTGACCGAGTGTTCAATCATGATTGATTTGATTGTTCAAATGTTCGAGTTCATTGGCATGTTCAATATAGTTGTACTCCGTAAATTATTGTATTAATTCTTGTGTCATATATTGATTATCTGTTAGTTGATAAATTATCGTCTTGTCCTTTGACTTCGTATATTATGTTTTAAATTACTTACTGAACTTTTCCCAGCTCACCCCCATTTACCCTCTCAGGTGCAGGTTAAACTTGGAGTAAAATTTGAGGGAGAATCGGGTTGACCAACGAAAGAAACATTTTCGATCGATTGCAGTTTAAATTGTTATCGAGAGGTTATTTATTCATTTCCGACGTGTTAAGTGATTCTGATATTTAATGAAAATTCAATTTATTCGTTATTGGAAAAATTAACACTCTAAATATTACTAAATGGATTGAGGTGTTACAATTTTCTATACTAATATAGTCAACAATGTTTTTCTAGGTACTATTATTTTTAATTTTTTCTTGGAGTTTTAGCAATTGAATTCTATGGTTCTATTTGCTTTGTTGATAAATACCAATTTAGCTTGTAATATTCATTTACGAATTCTTTGACAACTAATATTGTTTAAATTACACACCGAAACTATATGAATGCTAGTCATGATCATAGGATATTAACACAAAATAATAATAATAATAATAAATAGCAGCTCTTAGGTAAACTTGGTTGATTTTCCAAGTTTCCTTAAAGATTTAGGGACTTCCTGAATGATCCGCCCTAAGCAAACTTATGAACACAATGCTGAAGTGAATAAAGGAGGAATAAGGTCCTTTTTCGTATCAATCCAAAATAATACTTAACAACAATAAAACAATTTCATTACCAACTACTCAGAATTTAAATCTAAGAGTTCAATGTAGGGAGTCAAAATAGAATACATTGAAATGATCATGCCAAAGGTTTAAAATTTTAAAAGATCACATTCACTGTCTTTTGATTCCCTTTCTTTGTGTTTGTGTATGAGAGAGGGAGCAATGAATTAGTGGAAGAGTGAAAGGGTCCACTGTAACAAAAATGATGATATTAGTACCAAGATCATTGATGAGATATTCAACCAAGTGGCAAATTTTGGCATTGCTGTTTGAACCTTGCAAAAGAAAATGTGGCAAATGTTATTGTCTTGTTAATTTCAGTTGACCTTACGTGAGATACTTCACAACAACTATCTTATAAAGCGATAATTGAGAATGAAACACTAAGCTTCTTTCCTCGTACTGCACATGAGATTTGTAGCTCAGTGGGAAGCCTACTTATAATATTTGGAACACAATCATTTATTTGATATACTAAGGACACAAAAAAATATATATCAAGACTCATCTTAATGATTGCAATGACAAATGCATGGGTTCTTATGCTGGCCAAATAAAGCAATAAGCTCAACTTGTGCCAAATGCACATGAAATTACAACAGAAAATTAACTGACCTCATACAAATATCTAACATTTATTTATAAGTTGTATAGTAGGCTCATTCAAAATGCAACTGAGTAACATCAACAATTGATACATGTTCATCATCATTTAAGAATAACAGTTAAGTAGACACCTATTTCAAGGTAAGTTGGAATAAACCACTGATGTAGGATGGGAAGGACTAGAAATTAGATAATAGAAAGAGAAGAAGAAATAAGAGGGGGTGAAAGAGATTTATCTTATCCTCGTAAGGAATCGGTCAAAAAACACATAAATCTCCGCAGAGAATATTCAATTCTTATTCATAATCTCTCTAATAAAAATAGTTGGGATTACACCATTATTTATAGGCCAAGTTCCCTACCAAAATAAAAACTATTTTCCTAATAAAATTCTAAAAGAGTTTCATAATCAAACTCTTAAACTCCTACACTATTAAAACTCTAATAATAATTTCCTAATCAAACTCTAACTAACATTCCTAGTCAAACGAATATTCTCTACCTAGTAAAATAATACTAAAATAAATAATAAAATTTAATTCTTAAATTTAAGCTCATCCAATCCCTTTTCAATCTCTGTCAATTCTCCCCGGCTGAAAAAAACTCTTATCCGAAGAGTTGGAAGGCCGCAAGAACTCCAAAAAATCTGAAGAAGCTTGTGTTCCAATAAAATAACATTGTAGATCTCCATGGTAGAAAACAATCCTTTCATGCATTGCATCCATCATAGTCTTATCCACATGTACTATTATAGGTGAAGGAAACATACAAACCAGCGGAGACAAAATAACAACTCCATTTGTAGTGGCACTCTTTGAGACTACTATCACTTCTTCATCCTTTGAGATTAGCTTGTCAAAAGCAATTGATGTATGATTAGGAGAACTTTTAGGCTCATCAACGGTATCTAATTTTAGCTCATCATTCAATTGAACTTGAACTCGTGGTGGAGGGGCTTGTATAAGTCCCTATGGAGAAATGATGACTGAAGATGATGAACTATTATCGGCATTTTCCTCAACTCATTTACCTTTCTTATCTAAGAGATAAACCTCCATGATCTCCTTTGGTGATGTTATGGACGCCTCTAGTGAATCCATCATCTCATTCATGGCCTTTTGTGAATCAACTTGTGTTTGGGATAAAGCCTTCACTTTAGCATTTAATTCGGCGTTGGAAACCATCTTAACGGAAGAGGTTTTTGTGGATTTTTAAAAATTATGGGGTCAAATTGTAATTTCAGAAAGCTTCAAGGCCAAACTAAAATTTTGTGGGTACTAAGTTTTTTGTTTTTTGTTTTGGGGGGGGAGTGGGTATTTTTTTTTTGTTTGGATTTGGTTTGGGCAAAAAAGTTTAAGAAGGCTTTTGGGTCGAACAAAATTTGGTCTTGGCTTGGGTCACTTGTGTGCAGTGGTTTTTTTTTTTTGATTGGTTTTGGGTTGAGATTCAAACTTCAACACCCAAGTAAAAACTTTTTGCTCTGTGAATAGCTCTCTAAAAGAAAATATAACAGCGCTACAACTCAACGATTAGGACTTACACTTAATTTTCTTAGAAGGCAGTAGCAACAGGGGCTGAAACTTGACAATGATGAAAGAGCAAAAGCAAAAACAATCAATAAGATGACAACGAATCTCTAGAAACATAACAAAAATCAAGAATGATCGAAGTTAACCTCTGATACCAAATTAATGTAGGATGGGAATGACTAGAAATCAGAGAATAAAAATAGAAGAAGAAAGAAGAGGGAGTGGAAGGGATTTACCTCATCCTTGCAAAGAATCGGTCAAGAAACACATAAATCTCCGCAGAGAATACTCAATTCTTATTCATAATCTCCGTAATAAAAATAGTTGAGATTACACCATTATTTATAGGTCAAGTTCCCTACCAAAATAAAAATTATTTTTCTACTAATAAAATAATACTAAAACAAATAATAAAATTCAGTTCTTAAATTTAAGCTCATCCAATCCCTTTTCAATCTCTATCACTATCTTAAAAGTCATTGAACAACATTTTTTATGACAGAAAACAATAGGAGTGACCATCACTAAGAACTTCATTTTTGCAGTTTTCTTATTTAATTAACGAAAGACAAATATTGTACTAAACTTGGAGAGAACCCTCATATATGCTTCATGAAAATCTCAGAGAATAAATGACCCGTAGAATATCTATTACAAACTAATTACGATTTTGTCATCCTATTCAGATGGTAAACTAAATATTATCAAAATTAAGATCCGGTACCTTATCCCTCATAGTAATCACAGATCTAGCTAGTTGAACCATCTTCCACACAAGTCATTTGAGGATCTCATTGCAACCATCCAATATCATCATGAAGACATATGTAAAGCTTTCTGCTCATGGAATGTAAGGCTAAGGTGCAAAATGAGTTTAAATACTACATAAGAGGTTAATCTAATACAAAGGGAATTGAACACACCGAATTTATATAATGCACATGATAGGGAGGATACTGATTTCAAAAAAATTGATTGAAGACACCAATTCTAACTCCTTTGCAACAAATGAACACAATGGTTCACGAAGTTAAGAAGCACCACATTTATGATTTACCTCTACAATCGAACTTGAGTGCATTTGACATAACAACAACAAAATTTTCAATAGGCCAATGATATAAACAAAGAATAGAATGTATGCAATTCCCACTGAAGGTCATTGCTTATGCTACCAGTGGACTCATGACAATCTGGCTATGGTGATCATAGAATCTCTAGTCCTCTCATTCAGTTGTAGACCCCAAGTATTTCACTTTGTTCCCCACAAAAATTTAGAGAGTTTGACCAATAAATGAAACTCTAAAATCATGCATGCAATCCTCACTTTTATTAAGATTCAATATACTCGATTCCAAATATTGCTAAATTCGACTACACTTGAAATTCTTTTGTCAACGAGAAACAGTAGTCTAAGGTTTAAACATGCCCAAAACCCTTGATTCTATGTCAATGGTGATTATACAATCTCTAACCCTTTTATTCATCTTTCTAAACCAAAGTGGTGATCCTGGTTAATAATATCAAAGCTTCAAACTTTGTTCCTTAATTAAACTCCACTACTTTTACTTTAGATTTCTCTGATATTGTTTTCTTATTGGTGTGTTTTTTTCCTTTTTGATCTTGAGAGGATATGTTAACTGGTGGGATGGAAGTAATTGCAATATTTCTTGTTTGGGCAATGGCGGGATTGATTTTTGTTGCAATATTTATGATATTCTATTTTTCATTACCAAAAAAAAAGACAATTGTAATGTGGGAAAAATTATGTAAGTAACACAATTAAACACAAAAACCAATGGTTTATTAAAATAGTACCTCTTGAAGTGGTATCTTTGGTTTCCTTTCTGTCCACTAATTACTGGACAACTTATGGGAGAAAGAGAGACAGAGAGAGTGAGGGAGGATTGTATGAAGCTTATCACTGGGGGTTTTAAGAGAAAGACCCACGAGAATTTGTATAGAACACCAGCAATTATTGAAGTTGGTGATTGATCTACTCATTGTAGAGTGACACATTATGTATTAGTTGCTAGAGGACAATATGATGGCCTTTGCAAGGTCTTCGTAGAGAACCAAAAGCCCCCAAATTCTCATGTAATAAGTCATGCAATTAAATTATTATCGAAGTGAACTAGTAATTAATTATTCGATTACTTAAGTACCACCCTTTCATCTTCCCTTGAACGCTGCCACTGTCGCCACCACCACCGACATGGCTATCCCCAGATGGCAGAAACTATTACGAAATGTCTGCACATGTGAAGGAGTCCATCTCCAACACTCCAACTTGCTTCTTGATATGCCTTAGTACTTCCTACAAATTAGGCATTATATATTTGTATTTATTTTTCTTATCTTAATTCCTTTACTCATGGGATTTCAATCTCATCACATTTGTGATCTATTACTACTATATAAGTATACTAGTTATTCCCCGTGCCTAAAGGCACAGAGTAATAAAAAAAATAGTCAACACATTTGTATCATACATAAAATTAAATCACAAACATAGAGGATAGATAAAAAAATTTAAGCACTGATTGTAGTGGAGGTGAGTGGTGGTGGTCTACAGTGATGATGGTGAGAGATAGTGATGGTTGTGGTGGGTAAGGCGACGACTGTGGTGGTAGTGGCAGCTATGGGTGGCAATGGTGATGGTGGTAGTGGATTTTGAGTGATGATGATGGTAGTGACTAACTTGATCTGTAATATGTACACTCAAGTGCAGGTGGTCAAGCTATAGTAATAATCCGATTTAAGTCTGGAGTCGAATCCACATGTAACTATTGTTGGTGTTTCGAGGTAAGCAGTGGTGGAGACTAAATGATTGAAACCCTTGAGATTTGAAGTTGTGTGGTGTATGGATTTCCTGGACAGAATATAGGATTCTTTCCAAGAAGGTTTTTTAGACAAAATATAAGATAAGCTCAAATGTAAAAAGTCACTCTTTAGTTCGAGGATCTGGACATGTAGTTAATCATATGGTTTATTATATTTATGCTTAATAACTTAATTAACTTCAGTGTCAACAGCAAATTAATCGAAAGATAAAGGTAGATTGTAAGAATTAAGCACATGGTTCTGATGTCATTCTAGAAGTTTATAAGAATTGTGTGTACCGAGACTTAACCTGTCTACAAACAAGCAAGTATTTCTACAAGACATGTAACCATGACATTAATATTTTATTTCCATTATTTAATTGAAACACAATAATGATAAAGATAGAAGGGTAGTCATGAAGATCTAGTCGGGGTACTTGCCTTGAACCGATGAGTCTTTCTATGGAAGAGTTATATATGTTATAGAAAGTACTCACAGTTGTACAAAGTATCTTAGCTTTGTTAGATGCAATCAATTATTCAATAAGCAAGTGAAATATAAAGTAGTAAGCATAAACGAAATGCACAGATATAACTTCTGAATGATTTATACATGTCCATTACCTCTTACTAAAGAGTGAATGAGAAACTACTCACTCTTCATGGCTTTGATAAAGCTAGAAAAGTGAGTGATGTTCATCCCTCCAAGTAGAGAAGTTACAAAGTAAAACACAATAAGCAAAGAGCCGATTTTCGACGAAGAATAAGTGAATCACGTTCCACCCTACACGGCCTTGGCAAAGCTCTAGAAAAATGGAAGAGTTTCACTCTTCTAAGAGAAGAAAGAAGCTCAAGCAATAGAAGTGAATGAAACAAATATTGAAAGTAGAAGAAAGCTAGTCACTTTTGGAGGGTTTCCTCCTCAACCAAAAGATGATCTATCTCCATCTATGCAAGTAATTGAAAGCCCAAGTCTAAGACTAATTCTATAACAAGCTAAGAAATGGTTGTCTAGTGCCAATCCAACTTTCCCCCGAAACTCCCACAATAGGAGTATTTATAGGCAAAGAGAAGGGGATAAGGGAGTGTGAAAGAATAGTGCAAGGCCGCCAAAATCCAAGTGAAAGTCAACCACTCTGCAGCTAGTCTAGGAACAACATTCGAACGTTATCTGGTGTTCGAACGTTGCTTATATCTTTGCTTGATGGGCGTTCGAACGCCGGGTGGAGCCTAACCTTCTTACTCAAGTGGCATGTGGTCTTCTGTGAAATCCATTTTCACACTCCATGCACAACTTGACGCTTTGCACTCAGCATCCTGGTACTCAAATAATTCAAGGGGACATTCAAAATGTGAGTTGGCGTTCGAACGTTCTTGATTTGTTTCAAGCTTCTCCAATTTTGCTCCAGGGCATGCTGGTGTTGCATGAAAGTTTGATATTCGTTGTCTTTGGACCTCTGTTCAATTTATGTCCTGAAATGTTATCATTTAAACTTCATCAAAGTATAATTAGTCTTAAAAAGACATAGTAATATGCTGATTTTAACTACTAATCACACCCCCAACCTAAATATTGTTAGTCTCTAGTAATACAACAATAATTGAATGCGAATCAATGCCATTTTCGTAGGTCATCCGGTTGTATTTAGTGTATGCAACAAGCCGTTAAACCACTAAGTTTACCTTGGCAGACGAGTGTTGTCTCGTGAGGGTTTTAAATGAAGCTACCCATAAACTTCAGTTGAACAAATGTGTATATGAGATTATTGGTTAAAGTGAGTTAGCATCATGGTCATTGGGACACCCAACCCTCAATCTCGACTCTTATCCCACATATTTCTTTTTCATAGGTATTTATTCTATACAACAATCAACATTTGTCATATTGGTATTTAGAATTTCCTGTGTAGTAGGAATGATCATTCTAGCAACAAGAATTGTTATATAACCATCATTCCACCTTACCACCTTCCATGAATAGCTTTGATTTCACAAACCTCTCGTGGAATGCTCTCAGAAAAAATTCCTTCTGATTATAGTGACTTGTCTCTCAAAGGGTATGTGATTGGAGGATGGGCAATTGAAAAATCACATGCACAATTAGTACGAAAGTGAAATTTTAAGGAAGCAAACTAATCATGTTTGATATAATCTCATGGAAAAATATTGATGCAAATAAAGAAATATTATTCAAGATCCCCTAACTTTTGGTTGACGATCTACACATGCATCAGACTTGAGATCAATTAAGTTTTTTAATAGGTTGTAATGTGGCCAGAGATCAGTAGCTAACGAAACGACGTCAATGGTATTCAAAAGCTATCATTTCATTATGTAGTGTAGCACACCTCTTTCTAGCTTTTCGACATTTGCCTAGAAATGGTATTTCTTTCTTTCATTTTTCTCATTTTTCACTTTCTTGGCAATTTCTTGTCCTTCTATTTCTTTTCTTTTTCAATTGTTTCCACAAGGTTTTCTTTCATTGAATAGTAGCCACTATCGTCTTTTCCCTTTCTCTTGTTTTTTTGTTTCATATTGATAGAGGGTGTTAGAAAATTAGATAGCAAATATATGTCAAGTATATTTTCTTGTGGCTCGGTTATCATATGGGTTACTTGAAAAAGAGACCATACTTTAAAGGCTCAATCTCGGCTAACTAGGAATATAATTTTGTAAAAGAAATGGTTAAGGCTCAAGATTAAGTCAAAGATGACCTAAGATCCTTTCTCAAGTATATGCATTTGTATGTGTCATATGAACAGATTCCTAGTGGGATATGTCAATAGATTGCTTTAGTTGTATTAATCAAAACAAGTTTAATGAAATTATTCAAGGATAGATAGTGAAAAATCTTACTTGAGTAAATGTTGATATCCTCTCAAAAGCGTCGCAAGGCTCGAAACTTACCATGATATTCTTCGTTATCTCCATTGGTTATGTTAGATTTTTCATGGAATATCGGTTATATATGGACTCCATTTTCAAGTCTGGTCATCTTGTACCTTAAAAATAACAAATACTAATGTACATTTGACAATTAAGTATAGAGAAAATACCATTTTTTTCAAGACGTGGTTTTAAGTAGGGATTAATTGGTGAGGTGTCAAATTGATCATGTGATTAGTCACTTTAACAAACAATCTCAATATTCACATTTGTTTTTAACAATTTAACAAACAACAATGTAATGCTACTTATACACATGCATCTAGAAAGATAAAAGTGATCAAACTGAATCATTCATTTCATAAAATATTATCGTTTTAACACAAAAGAAAGTGATTCAGATCATTCACAAAAAGAAACAACATATTCACAAAAACTATCAAGTACAGGCATCTCACTATCACTCTCTCGCTCCACCACTCAGATATCGAAGAATCTCCTCCTGCTGTAGGAGAATGTTATCTTGCTTGGCCTCGATACCAAGCATAATCTCTCTCAATGATCGCTAGGTGCTGGCTTGCCTCCTCCTGAGACTGCTCCCAGGATCTCTCAGCCTCTAGCTATCTCTCCTCCTCCTCATCTAACACATCTTGCACCTCATCGGTGCCTCAGGCAGGGGGATCCTCCTGTCTAGCTGTCGGGCCACAACTATGACCTTGGCTCCTTTGGAAGAAAGCCTTGTTTAGTGGTCCCATCGGCTTTTGTATCCCCATTTGTGGCCTGACTTGGACCCCATGGTCCAAGCACATCTCCGTCACCAAAGTGCCGAAGGGGAGTGAATTTCTCTTCACGTCACACCCCTTCATCATCTCCGTTTGGATCAATATAGGGAGATCTATGCTATGGCCATTTTCCAATTATATATAATAACCAGGTTATCTCTGGAAGTATCTCGTTCTTCCCTCCAATCGGGGCAAGGTCAGATATGGCTATCAAATTCAACATTTTATATTTGTCATTCAACTCAACTTGCCGAAGAAATCTCTAATTCACCCATGAGAATTTGCCTATTCCCGTCAACTCGGCCCCCATAACATCCATCGCCACACTCTTCCTCGAAGGGTAGGCAGGCCTTGGTACTTGGTACCGATGTGGGTCCCCCTCACATAGGTTTTGATCACCCCATCGATGATCTCGGAGTTGGAGTAGAACTCCCGCACAAACTCCTTTACGGCTTCTCCGCCGTTCCTCAAAATCATACCCCCGCCCCTCTCCTCCATGTTGGCATGAATGCCCAACTCCACAAAATCAAGCAACTCAATGGATCTTTCGCAAACAATTGGTTGAGTATGGTAAAAATTTTCATACCTATCCGCCTTGAGGGCCATGGGCAATCGAGTCTTGTCATATCTCTGGACAATGGGTGGCCTCCCCTCTCGCTCCTCGACCACCTCCTTGACGAAATTGGGCTCTTGATTGATAGTTTTCCACCTTGTGGGCATTTTCATTCTTGGAGGCATTGTTTTTAGGTTGCTTGATTTTTTGGTGAAAATTAGAAATGGATTGGGTTTTGAGGCTTGGGTAGTAAGAGGTCACCCTAGGGTTTGGAGTTTTTTTCAAGGGTTTTGGGGTTTTTGAAATGGAGAAGGCGAACAAGGTATTTATGGCCTGAGAGTTGACGTTTGAACGTCAATGACGTTCGAACGTATTTAGAAGGATTTTAAAAGGATCGTTCGAACGTGATCCTGGCGTTCAAACGTAGTGAGCTCCTAGTACTTTTGAGTTCTGTCAGAGACTAAAGTACTGTAAGCTCATGGCGTTCGAACATTCTATTGGCGTTCGAACTTGGAAGTCTTGTTCAAACATTCTAAAGGCGTTCGAACGTGGTGAACTCCCAGTACTTTTGGGTTCCATCAGAGACCAAAGTACTATAAGCAGTAGACGTTCGAACGTCATCTGACGTTCGAATGCCAGATCAAAAATAAAAAAAAATTATGCACATTAATATTCAAAATAAAATAGGGTTATACACATAAAAATGAACTAAAAATTTATGGCGTCTTAGGATAAGTCACTATCTACACTTTAGGTTGGTATTTTGGAGTATTCCTTACTCGGCCCATTTTTTTTTATTTTAGTAAAAAGAGTTTGTACAAAAAGACTTTTAAAACAAATTCGGACCCTTGACTTTCATTCCAACAACACAATTTTCCACAGTTTTGTTAGAAAGCAGTCTAATCTGAGTCTTCCTCTGTCTTCGTGCTATTTGAACCATCAGTGACTCTTCTAATTTTTTGTTGCACAAACCATTTAAGCAAAGTATCAGAATAGGATGGCATGTTAGGATAATCCTTACTCTGCTCATTCATTATCTAGTCTAATCGATCGAGTGCACGACCGAAAATCGATTCAAAACACTAATTATATTCTTTCATGTGAAAGATTCGGTCACATTATTTACAGACACCAAGTCTTTTGGCATGACGACGTTTAGCAAAAGTGCTTCTGCCACATAGTGGTTTCTCTTGCTGTTCTCGAATTTTATTTTTTCTTACCAATCTTGTTTTTCTCACGATCATAGTATGCACATCAGATGAAAAAGTGCGTAAAACTCTCAGACTAAACCAAAAAAGTTTAACATCTATACTTTCTAAGCTTTAAGACTCATTATCTGGTTCTTTAACATCTGTCAGTCGCAAAGACGATTGAAGCTGATTCACAGATATAATCATCAATTTATACAAAATACGAGACAAGGTTCATGATATGATCAAAAACAACAACAACAACAACAAAAACAAAAATTTTACCAACACAAAATATGAACTATAGTTCTCACCCCCAACCTAAACTGAACATTGTCCCCAATGTTTCGAATTTACTAGTATGTGGAGCTTGGAGATGAGGTTGAAAGGAAGAGATTTGTTCATCTGTCAAAACCTACAAATAAAACACAACAATTAATCATCTTTAGGGAGATCTGGATTTTCGCTAGAATGGAAACTCTTGTGTGTGAGTGTAAACAGAAGTAAGACACCCATGTAGAAATAGAGTAAACAAATGCAAATCATGATACAAAGAACTTGGTCTTCGGGTTATATGGTCATGGATTTGCAGGGGTTGGGTCATTTTTACATAGAACAGAGGACAATGAAGAAGATAAAGAAAAGAAAGGAAAAAGAAGGGGGGCCAAAAGCTACGGATGGGAAAAAAATGAAAAAGGGGTGGGGGCCTTATAAAGGAGTCCCAGCGGGTCGGGTTGGGTTGGATTTTTCCTGGCCCGACCCTTTTTTGTGTCAGCAGGCACGAATCTCGGAGGAATATTCTAGATCCATTAAAAGAATGGTTTCTACTTTTTTAACAAAGTCCTCCAAAAATGGTTTCAATCGCTGACCATTGACGGTGAAAATATTACCATTTGATGGATTTTTCACTTCCACTGCTCCATGTACAAATAATTTTTTGACAATGTAAGACCCAGTCTACGTTGACCTCAACTTACCAAGAAAAAAATTGAATTATATAATAGGACTTTTTGAGAAGGTTCAAAAGATTTTCGCACATTGTTCTTGTCATGAAAAATTTTCATCCTGGACTTAGCAATCTTAACATTTCTCATGTGCTTCATTCTTAATTCTTCCAGCTCATTAATTTGAAGTTTTCTTGAGAGTTCAGCCTTGTCTAGGTCAAAGTTCATTACTTTAATGACCCAGTATTGTCACACCCCATCCCGAGGGACCCTCTTTGGTTTCCAAGAGATGGAAGCGTAACTCAACACGTGGCGATATCTGCGTTTCTAATGCAGTAATGCATTTAAAAATCAATAATGCCACCATCAAAATAGAAAACTATATATATTGAGTACGCAACGGTGCCCTTTTTGCCAAAAATACAGGATTAGGGATTTCATCCCTTTACAGCAAACCACAAGGGAAACAGACACTCCTGTACAGTATGTACATAATAAGATTCCTTAGTTTTCCCCCTCATCTCTATCATGCTAGTGCAGTAGTGGACCTCACTCTAGACTTCGGCATCCTGAAACCAATAATTTTCTTGAGTGTACTGCGTATCATAATAAATGGAAAGATTAAAAAAAATATGGATCAATATCATTTCACCAAAATATGTTCACAATCTGAAGAGAATATCAAACTCAACGTGTTTTTATCTCACTTTGAAATCTCATAATCTCTGCCAATATAACAACATAATAAATAGTCCACATGTGCTATGAGTCAACAACAACATTTAAGCAATGTCGAGCTATCAACAACATTTAAGCAATGTCGAGCTATCTACAACATTTAAGCAATGTCGAGCTATCTCACGACAACTGCGCAGTGTCCAAATCAACAACATGTAAGCCATGTCGAGCTATCAACAACTCTAGCACAGTGGATATTACTCAAATCACAAACTTTTCAATAAATCACAAGCTTCTCAACCAGAACATATTTGATCCATAATTTAAGCAACTTAACTCAAATCAATTCAAAAAAAAAACTGATTTTTCACATATAAGAGAATAACTTGATATATTATATACTTTTATTTCCAAGTATTATGAAACAGTACACTTCACCTGTCACCGCCAACCAATACACCGACTTAGCTTTATGCTCGATCCCTAGGTGTAACCGAGGTAGTAGCCTCCGACCCTAACAGTTAACATATAAATTAATGCACATGAGTATCAAATCAACAATAGCTTAACTAATGCAAATGAATACATCGCTTCGGACCACTGTGCGTTATCGCACTCAAAACCCTAATCTGGATCATTGATTTCCAGTCCAAATTCAAAATCATAAATCATAAGTTTAAGAATATATTGATAATTCATAAGTAATGTAATACATGATTTAAAAATGACTTTGAAAAGATTCGACTAATCCGAAAATTTGAAAAACTCTATCTCGCGCTGCTTTTCGATCCGAAATAGCCAAAAATAAAATGATGTTATTTTTTAATGAAATTTCATACACATACTTAAATAACCTACCTAAGAATGAATATAAAATTTATTTCCCAAAAATCACCCTAAAACTGGGTCAAAATGGCCTCGGAGGTCAAAACAGTCATTTGTATCCTCACTTTGATCAGGCCGTCGGATCGACTTGAAATTTTATCGGGACCTCCGCACGGACGTTACGGAACTTTTGGGACCAACCAGAGGTTGATCAGAGCTTAGACGCGCCGTCACGCGCCGTCGGGGTGCACTGGTATACCTCCCCCTCTTTCATCTTCTTCCTTGGTCATTTTGACCAAAACCCTAGGTGCAGAAATTTCTGCTCAACCACCCCACTTTGACCCCAAAGTTCTCCAACTATAGTCCACTATTTCCTTTGATTTCAATGCCCACATACTCTTTGAACAACATAGTTTCAATCTCTCCTAGAATCAGCCTTCTAGTTTAACTCTAACATCATCAAATCATTGGTCAAAGTTGGCTAAAAATCATTTTTTACACACATGGCAGACTTGCAACTGCCCGTTTCACCCCCCAAATGACCTCAAAATTCAATTCCAAGGCTGGAAATGGATTCCTTGACCCCAAATTAGCTAGACCCAAGCCCCCTTTCAAAGCTTAATCAAGTTTATCAAAAATCTATTTTCTAAAAATTCAACCCATAAGGGTTTCTTCATCCCACCACCACACACCACGGCAACCCATAAAAATACTCCCAAACAACTCTACAACAACCTAAAAACACAATCCAAGACTCAATTGAAGAAGAAAGGCTTGTTTTCTATGATACCCATTTCATGAAAACCTAAAATCCGAAACTTGAAAACTCAAATTCGAGCATAACCACTTACCAAAATCAAAAATTAGCAACACCAATGAATTCCTAGCATTCCAATTAGGCTAGAGGCATACCTTTAAATGTTCGAATAAGCCTCCAAAGCAAACCCAAAAATTCGAACGAATGTCTTCTCTATTTACCTTCTTTCCTCTGTTTCTCTCTCTGCACACGAATTATATCCATTCTAAACCATAGAAGAAATTTTCAGCACCTCCTCAAACCTTCCAGAGAGAGACATGGAGCCTTCTCCTGCTGCCAGGCAGCTGCTTGGAAGAAATACC
>JAHQCQ010006008.1:0-23384 GCA_023539305.1 Ilex asprella
TTCAACATGAAATTTATATTGATGTAGCATTATAACTGTGTTGAAAACGCATATGATTGACGATATGATATAATTTTCGAGTATTTAACACTATCTTCTTGTTTTTTCTCAAGCGATCCCGTAAGAACAGTTTTAAGTGAAAGGATTGCAGAAGTGGATGGCAAAGAGGAACCTGGATTACGGAGGGATGGTCTTGTCGAGTGAACCCTTGTGTCCATTTGTTAAAAGCTTCACGCTCTTCTTCACTGCTGACATACTCGTTGCTGACTTTACCTCTCTCAACCACAGTCTCTACCCTTATCTTCATGCTTGCGTACATCATCTGTTACATGCATGGATCAAGATTCAGAGGTACTGATATCAATATGATCAGGGGTCATTAGCAACTCTGCCAACGAGCTTTAATTTATCAGTACTAAACTATCCGTTGGACTGTACAATACGAATTTTAGCACTGTATCAGCTTGTTGTTTCTACACATTAGTGATTACGGGAGGGTTTAAGCTATCCGCCCTTGGTTTATATTTGTGTATCTTTGGTTGGATCAGGAATTCCGGATGCTCTCGGTTTTAGAATTTATCAACATGGATCAAGTTAGATAATCGGATATCAAATTTTATACCATCACTAGTTGTTTTGAGTAAATGATCAGCAGTTGAATTGTACTTATCAATTCCGAGAGTGTCATGACGGCTACTGGGAATCAGATGATCGTGTCATTCTCTACACCCCTGAAAATCATTTTATCCTCCTATCTCTTTCTTTTTATCTTGCCTCGAGAGCTTGCGCGTTTTTTGGGCACAGTTGAACAAGGCCCATATTCAAATACTCGATCGGTCATTGACTTTACGTAGGCAACGACTTGAAAGAAGTAACAAGGGATCAAGAGGTAGACAATTGAGCACGGCGGAGATAAACAACATCGCACCGAGAGAGAAAGACCTATATGATTTTTTCAGAGAGATAGAGGGAGAAGTTGGGATAGACGGAGAGAGAAAGAGATCATTTAATTCAAATCTCATTAACATGTAGAATATTTCTACAAAAGCTTAGCATTTGGGTTATGTTGAAAAATAAACTTGTTTTAGATTTTTATTATATTATTAAGATGTGTTAATTTGGTGTGTTTTAGTGGATAAGAAATTTGCAAGTAGTGGAAGACAATATTATTAGCGTTAATTACACAAGTAATGTTGTCTTAATATTTTACGAGTTACAAGAGTTAGTAGGTGTAGTGGTGTATAAATGTAATGCTAGAAGTTATATATATAACCTATATAAATATGACATACAACCTAGTGTTAGAAGTAAGTAGAGTTGAGTTGAAGTTGAAGAGTCCAATTTAAATGTGTGATTATAATTAACTTATATAAAAAATATTTTTCTTTAAATGTTCATGTTCTCCTGTATTTATTTCTAATTCTCTTAACTCCACCAAAATGGTATGAAAACGATTTTCTAATTGACATAAATTCAACGGGCTGTTTGACTGTTACGGGTTTTTGCTTTCTAATTTTATTACGCAACGGCAAATTTGAAAGATATCAGCTTCTTCATGAATTGACAAATTCTAACATGCGACGTTAGAGTATTTTAGAATTCTCTATTATCAACTTACCCTATCTCAATTAAGATATTGGTGAGTCATAATTTTTGGGCCTTTGTCAGTTTGGCCAGATATTATCACGCTGGGTAGGGGTGTCAACTTTTTACTCGAACAGAAACCGACTCGAATCGAACCAAACCGAAGACAAACTCGAAAAAAATACGATTAATTGACACGGATAATAAATAGCTCAAATTAAAATTCGACACGATTAATGAGTACTGCAGATAGAAAATAATTATTTAACGAGTATTGTAGATAGAAAATAAGAATTTTATAATTTTTTATAATTTTTTAAATAATATTATATTAGTTGATGTCTTAAATATTAATACGAACTCGACACGTATCGAAAATGATACAATACAAAAATAATACGATCGAAAGTGATACGATGACACCCTACGCTGGAGTGTCCCAAGCTTTTTGGTAGTATGTTCTTGACCAAGCCTCCAATAATTATACTTGTCTGTTTGTGATCTATACACGTAAATTATAGCACGAATAGAGACAAGAAGACAGCCAATGGCCTCGCCACTTGCAGCCTCTGAATTGATAGGTTTGGATCCACTATAAGTATTCGACAAAAAATTATATTTTACATAAACAAAAGAAAAAAAATCACAACAGATTGTGAACAAAAGTTATTATCTCAATCACTTGTCTCCCATTTGCTCAAATCAATGGTGCAAACATGGTGGCTTGGGTCACGGTTGATATTTTCTAATTGCTCGTTGACCAAAGACTTGATCAGGTGAAACACATAAACCACTATAAAAAATACGTGAGAATATATATATATTATGATTATAGGTCTATCTTCGTCAATGACAAGAAACTGTTGTGCGTTTTTGATTGGCTTCTCTATTAAAATATAGGTATGGCCAGTCTGTGCTGTAACATATACAATTTTTCTTGGATAATGTGAAGAAAACTTTCGACTTTTGGTTTTGTAGATTTTGTTTTTGGCATCTAGGCAGGCAATTAGGGATCTAAATCATTGCAGCCTTTTAAATTAGTTGTGAATTTCAAGATCGAGTGAAGTTTATTTTTAATTTAACAGTTATAATTGATTACGTCTCTAAGTTAGGTTTAAATAATAACAAAATTTATTCTAAATTTGATCATATTCTTTCTCACGGATCAAAAAACTATGTAGCTACACCATGCTTGAGTGTTCTATTATTAAGTGATAACTTGTAAATCTGTGAGTTCTTTAGTTTTAAGTTTCTTGCAAGTGATTCTGTACTCCCAAAATACAAATCATGAGTTTGTATTATAAAGCAATATGAATCTCTAATTCTTTATCCATTCTAAACATCATTAGACTGTTTGTTAGATCTGGTTAAGGGCTTGTGACCAACTAAAAGAAGCAATCTTTGAAGCTTTTAGGAATATCGACAAAATCTAGGCTTGACCGTGAACTGTCCAACAGACACACTCACAGACCTGACGTAACACACAATTTTACACTATACAATGAAGATAATAACATTTCTTCAAGAGTACTTAGTTTTCTCTCGTATTTGCTGTTGTTTTGATTACCCTTAAAGCAGTATCTGCTCAAAATCAATACAGAGAAATCGGGAGTACAAAACTAGCTATATATGTGTGTGTGCAGTAACAACAGACAAGAAGATCTTTAGTATGTAGTGAAAAATTCTTATAGTATGTAGAAAAAACTTCAAGAACTAAACAGAAAATAGTATTGGAAAAAGGCCAAAAGGAAAGGAAAAAGAATCAAAGAATCAAAACATTAAAATTAGACCAATGCAAAACTCAAATGGATGAACACAATTATTGCTTAATGAAGAATTTACCTTGATTTTCTCTATCTCTGAACTCCTAGGGTAGTTTGATCTGAAATAAACATCTGGACACCTGTCTACGATGTTATTGTTCCGACAGTAGGGTAACCAATGCTTCCCAAACTTTGCAGCCTCCATAAAAGCAAAGAGAGTGAACTCCGAGCCTCCATCGTCTGAAACATACACGGAAAGCTTCTCCGGTGGGTAGTCATAAGCCATTACCGATAAGGCCGTGTTCACGACGCTCATCGGCGGCTCTTTGTACGGATCTGCTGTGCATATAAAGATGTCAATTGCTGAAAAATCTTTTCGGTCGATGACTTTCTCAAGGTTTTCAGGGAATTGTTGGCGAAGGATTGGGCGCATGCGAAAGGACTGTGTGGTGGACCACATGAATGCCAGAACAATATCAGAGATTAACATGGATATGGATATAAAGAAGGAGACTGAGGTGGTGGAGTGGAGAAGTGTGAGTACATGGTGGTAGAGTAGAGCAAATATGGCGGTGGCATAAACTCCGGCGAACAAACGGTTGAAGGTTGTACGACGCGTACACCTAATTGCGTGAAGAGGAGACTTGGAGAGGATGCTCTCCATTTCTCTTTGCTGCTGCTGTTTGTTGGGGATGATCTAAGCTCTGGTTACTCTAGTATGAATGACACTATTTATTAGAGTTTCAGGTACCCAAAAACTGTTTTTTGATATTTAAAAATAATTTTTATTTAACAAAAATGTTACACTTGTAAATTTATCTATGTAATTGTTTTATGTTAGTTTATAATCCTTACAGTCAAGGGACAAAAATAACTCAAACTCAATTCCACAACCAATTTTTGTTTCTAAATTTTTTGAGTATCTTAATATTAAGAGTAATTAATGATGTTGAAACTCAATTTAGAGATCTATTACATTATGAACATTGATTACGCAACACCATTTAACATTACTATATCTCCGAATAAGTCTTCATGTTTCTTTCTTGTTTTTTATTTGGGTGATGGTATTGGAATCTAAAAATATTATCAAATTTCTTGATCTAATGAAATATTAGACAACATGGTATCAACTTTTTAAAGTTACACTATAAATAATGTTATCAGACTACATATTAGTTCAAAATCTTAAGTGTCAAAAACATTACTCATTCACTTTAGCCTTTTTTGTTTTATTAAACATAAGCTAGGGTTCAAGATCAGGTCAACAGCTTCCTAATAAGCACAATTTGTCATCAAGTGATGACATTATTAGTATGCAATTGAAGCACGTAACTAAACTCTTAAAAGAAAAGTTGGGTCAATTTGGAACCACGTGGATTGACTAAATTCATACAAAACTAAATATCTGTTAACCCTCCCTTTAATATTAAAAATTTGATGAAAATCGGATTAGCTATTGTGTAAAGTAAAGAGGTGTGCCACTGTACCAGTACGAGTAGGAGACGAGGACTCTTCTAGATGCACCAGGAAATAATGCCCAGATCCCAACATTTCAATTATTAATAGAAAACAAAGGGGCAGAGGCTCTGGTACCGATGTCAGGATTGTATCGTCAAAAAT
This sequence comes from Ilex asprella, assembly GCA_023539305.1. Taxonomy (NCBI): domain Eukaryota; kingdom Viridiplantae; phylum Streptophyta; class Magnoliopsida; order Aquifoliales; family Aquifoliaceae; genus Ilex; species Ilex asprella. Next base: position 4,971 of record JAHQCQ010006008.1, read on the forward strand.
GTGTGGATATCAATTTTTTGTCTTTAAATATTACTCACAAAAGATCGTAAATTAGTCTATAAAAGTTGTACTATTTTTTTAAAGTTTATAATTTTATCTATAATGGTGATAATTTTATTTATAAATGTGATAAAATTATTTTAAAGGGTTGTAAATTCATCTCAAGAGATTATAACCATATCTCACATCTAGAGATGATATTTTTATGTTTATTGTTTGTAACATAACTTTAAATAGTTATAATTTCACATCCAAATGTAATAATTTATCATAAATAGTTATAACCTCACATCAAAAAAGTTATAATCTAACATCTAAAGTTGTTAATCTAACGTAATTTAGTGATGTGAACCCCAATCAACTTACTTTGAAACTCAACAACAATATTGAAAATATAACCCAAGAAAGCCAAACACAGGTCCATGGATGGAGAATTTAAACCTGTTGAGAACTCGTGTCAAGAACCTAGATTATATTAAAATCTAGACCCGTTGAAGAACCCGTCTCAAGAACTCAAATTACAAGGAGGAACGCCACAAATGTTGTGATCTACCTTTCATAAGTTCAATTAAGAACAAGAGGAGTAAATTCAACTCAACTCAACTCACAATCAAAATTCATTATGCATTGTCTCTCTAAATTCAATTGCACTAAATGGCCTTTTATAGGCTACAAAACTTGGATTCCAAGGAAGGCATGAACAATAACTTCTTCATGAATAGTAACTTGGCATGAACAGTATTTTCGAAATTTTAAAATAAAAGAAATAACATAATTAATGTAGATTATTCTAGAAGATAATCCTTTCAAGTATAGGAGTATTAATTTCAAATTCTTTCCATGCTTGTGGTAAGAATCTCTCAATCTTTGACCTTTCTCCAAGCTTGATTAGTACTTTTCAAAAGAAATCATGAATAGTAACTTTTTCATAAATAGTAACTTAGCATGAACAGTAATTCTGAAATTTTAAATTAAAGGAAATAACATAATTAATGTAAATTGTATAGAAAATAACATAATTAATGTAGATTATTCTAGAAGATAATCCTTTCAAGTATAGGAGTATTGATCTTCAAATTCCTTCCATGCTTGTGGTAAGAATTTCCCAATCTTTGACCCTTCTCCAAGCTTGATTAGTACTTTTCAAAAGAGTGACATGCCAAAGATGAAAAGATATCCCCAAGATCTTCCATAATCATCACAAGATTTGAGGGAATAATAACACAAGATTTGAGGAATAATTCTGGAATCTTCGGCAGCCAATAATGCATGATAATTCTAGGCCATATTTGGGCCCAAATCTGGCCCAAGAGGTTCAGCCCAATGCGCCTCATGACCCCGCCCATTAGGATAGGGTTCAGCTTGAAGCTCATCTTCCTTCCTAAGTGCATTGCACCAATCTTTGCATTGTTTTCTTGATCTTCTTGACTCTTAATCTTGTAATTAACCCATTGGGACTTGCAAAGGATCTTTAAGAGTAGGCCTACATTAGTTTTCATTATTTAGTCTCAAATGATTATAACCCCACTTTCAAAGATAGTAATTTTACTTTCAATTGTTACAACCTTACTTAAAGAGTTTGTATCTCACCTTTAAAGGTGATAATTTTACTTTTACATGTTGTAATTTAATCTGTTTAACTTTAGTCTTTTTTGATATGCCAAAAAAAATGAGAACATCCCAATTGGCTCTAATACCAATGTAGGGAATCGTATAATGTGGAAGTGTAAAATCAAAAATATACCTTATTTGCTTTAATCCAAAAACCATTTGAGGATGTTTCACGTACTTTGCATTTTCTTTAATTGATCAAGCAGTATAGTATTATTACATAAGACGAATCAACACCAAGTTTTTCACTGTACAAAAGCCTTACAATTGTTATGTAGGGAGAGAGAGAAAAGAAATTTTTAACGTTAGATGAATTATCAGAAGGTATCTCATATATTGGATTGCCTTGAGTTTATATAGGCAACCAATGGGTGTCATTAAGAGACACATTCTATAGGGACATGTCTGTTAATATTTAACATATATGTATTTTGGGTGGTAAAAGACACCTCCTAAAGACATGCCCCTTTGGGCATTCTTTTAATTTGGATCAACCTACCATGGATGCCCTAGTTCGAGTTCATGACCCAACCAATATCTAACATATAAAATTAAAAAGTCAAAAATTCAGGAAAAAAAAGAATTGAGGTTTGGGGGCCTCTCCTTAATTGTAGATACAATCATATATGGTATAGAGATAATAGTCTAGAATTTGTATCCAACGACATTCAAGATAATGTCCTTCACACAATCGACTCTCCCATTTATCTCTCATAGTGAAAACTGTCACGCTCCATCCTTTCAACCTCTCCATCTCAACCTCTCTTTTTTGTGACGATTTTGCTTCTACATATATTAGTGAATCAACCTTGTTCTTCTCACCTTAGTATGCATAGTTATATTTTGTTTCATTTGCTTCATCTTCAAGAAAATTATTTGTTCTCACACGACGTTGTCATTGTCTCTTCATTCTCAAGTTCTACTTAGTGTCCACCACCAGTATGGATCCTTTATGTTCAATTATCTTTTGATGGCACTTCGGGGACACATTACCAAATTTATTTATCAAGCCAAAGAATGTCTTGTCACGTCACATTAGAAAAATATAACTGACTTATATCAATATATATTTATATATAGGTATATATTTACATGGAGTGTGGCCTTGCAATAAATTGAGATAGCCTCGAACACAGTAAACAAAAAATGATCTCTAGTTTCTATATCAAAAAAAGTTAGAAGGGACCGGATAAGCACCCAAATTCTCTTCTCCAAATCTTAAGTCAGTTGGTGAAATAAGGTTGAGGAAAGTGTACAGTGTTTAGTTCATTCTTTCTCATATGCATGTTCAATGGTTTAAGGAGGTATTTATACCTTCAAATGTGACGATGTGGCAGTCACTCAAGTGTAAACTTTAGGCCTGCCAGCCTATGATCCATGACTAGTGCTATTCTGTCATGCCTCATTAATACCAAGTGACAAGAATACTCGAGGCCTCTTGAGCATTCATTTCTTTGTTCCCCTGTAGGCATCCAAAACATCAAGTACTCTATCGTAAAGCACCTGGACTATGTCCAAGTATTTAAGAACACGTCTTGAGGGCCTTCTAACACAGTCAATAGCCATATTCTGACTCCTTGACAGTTAAAATAAGTTCCCTTGATGGGATGGAATTGATTAGCCTGTTACTTTTGGGCTCTACACGAGGCTTGTGTCCAAATGAAAATTAGGATAGAATCGCTATTATCTCAGCTTAAATCGCTATTATCTCAGCTCGGTTATCCATCGACCTCGATTGGAGGAGGCTCAAATCTACGTCGCTTGGACATGTGTCACCCAATGATTGGCATGCTACCCACTTCCTGCAACTGCCCCCAACCTACATTTTGCCAGTGCTATGGGACGCATGTTAGCAAGAGAATGGAGGCTTCCTTAATACGCCTCCATTTTTGTTGTCTATTATAGCTCATTTATTGCCACTTTTTCGAATCCATATTTAATGGTCTCGACCTTTCAGTGACCATTCTTCACTAGTGTAGTATAAATATAGGACTCTCCCCTTTTCTAGAGACCTTTTCGAATTCTCTCTCTCTCTCATAAGTGGCATTGGCTCCTAGAGTAGTTCTCCCATGAGACTAGGCTTAATTACAAGTTCTAGTAAGTATACCTAGCCTTTGTTTGTCTCCTCTTCTCTCTAATCTCCGTGAAACACCCTAATGACCAGAACTAGTTGAACAAACCTTACCGGTGTTGCTGATCGACCAAAAAGGTGGTAAACTTAGGAAAACCTAGGGGACTGAGTCCCTTTTAGATAGATTTAGGTCTACCTATAGCATTCTGGAGGATATATTCATCATGGTCTTTGACCCTCTATATTCATCATGGTCTTATGCCCTTCCATACTAAGGTCATCATGGAGGGGGGGAGTCAAATTTCCCTTTACTCCTCTTCTCCTAAAGTTCCTTCTGCACTTTAAGCTCTTCCCAAGTCAGTGCTATGTGAACCTGTTCAGGATATTAATGGGCGTAGTTGCACCCGACTCGAGATCAATCTCAAGGTGGACAAAAGTCGTTCCTACTATGATATAAAAATAGCCAACAACAGGAAATACTACCTCAAATCCCAAGACCCCTTAATGTACTTGGTGACGCATATGTCCAAATCGGATAAAAGATACACTCGAGATCTCATCGTGGTTAATGACAAATAGGAGACCGATGAGGGACACGAGTATGAAGGCTTCAGCTGCCTTTACGAAATGAGGGTGTCAGGTGCATAGGTTTCTTTAATGTCACCCAACCTTTATCGATAATTTTACTTTCAAACTCGATTCTTTCACAAAAAAAGGATACAAAAAGGAAGCTACTTAGTCGCTGAGGTCCTCGGTCTTTTTTGAAGACATTATCAAGGTGTGGAGCTACCAACCGGAGGATCGATTAACAACAACACGTGTGTTATTAAGGGTACATGTTTGGTTACACCGGCTTCTCCTAAGTCCCAAAGCCTTTCTACCTTTCAATCTAGTCAGATAAATCCACGGGTGGTGAAGCCAACCTAGAAGACAACCCAAACTGAGACTTTGAAGCCACTCCTTTAGACCCGTCTACTCCCTCGGCATCAAACATATTTTGTATGCCCCGAATAATTACCGAGGGTTTGGAGGTCATGGCCATAGAGAAGGCCTTAGCTTTTGAACCTGGTGGGTAATCTCGTGTCACCTCTTTTGCCTCATCTCGTAAAAAAATCCGCAATAGCAACAACAACAACAACAATAACATAAGCAACCTATATCGATCCTCAGCCAATGCCGAGGACAAGAAATTGATCCTTCTGTTGAGTGTAGGATCAAGTGCCATCATGATGCCCCTCTACCTTGGTCTCACCTTCCAGCTGCCTTGATACCCAATGTACCAAGTTGAGAGGATCCACCCAAGGAATAGGCCCCTTGGGCTATCACTAGAAAGAATAAGGTCTTGTTGCTAACTAACTTGCTTGTTTATTCGCCTAACAGGGCTTTAGTAGTCAACAAATCCCTTCATTTCAAGGCGGATATGGTCGGCCACCATGATAGCTAAGACAATTGCCTTTTGTAAAAGGTGATTTAGCACAATCTGGTGGTAGGTGTATTTATCCTTTCTTTCTTACTTGGCATACTTCACTCCCAGCTTGTTCTTAATAACATGCATTCTCCAGGCATGCCAACAAATGGAGGTAATCATAAACCATTTCTAGGATTATCGGACCTAGGCCGACCTAGATAAATGGGGGAAACACATTTGCCAGGTGGAGAAGAACTTCGTCGACCAACTCAAAGACATCAAGGAACTAATAAAACTGGTGGAGAACCTCTCCTCCAAGTTGGAGACGATAAAAGCTTCTGAGGCCGAGGCTAAGAAGAGAATGATTACAGCAGAGCTCAAGGTATTCACTATTGAGGCCAATTATGCCATTCTGACTTCTAAGGTAGAGAGTCTTGTCGAGGCACTAACAAACGCTGAAAGTAGAGAGAACTCCATTCACCTCCAAGTGTTTAACCAATGCCAGAACCAGTTCTTAAAGGCCTTAACCGATGGTCAAAGCAAGTCCTTTAAGAGATGCCCTTCAAGTTGCGGGGTTAGGTGCGAACACGAAGTTTTTCCAGCAATACCATTACATTCCCTAGCTTGTATCGAATGAAGAAGAGGATGACCCCTAACTTGTGACCGGTGACCAAGAATATGGCCAGTGCCTTGGCACCAACAAATGATCCCATCATATTGAATGATGGGGACTCTAGCGAGAATGAGATATCCCCCCTAGGTTTCCTTCCCCAGCTCTTCCTCTGCATCCTCTTGGTCCTTCAACTCCCGTTGCCCCTAACCATTAACCAAGCATTGAATGACTTTAGGGAGCTTGATGATATCCTAGCTGATCTCGGTAGGGATGAAAGGAGTGACTTGCAGGCAAGTCAGTGCTCTAATGTTTGGGGTGAGGGCGACTGGGAGGATGGTGTCATGAACTAAAGCTTGCACCTATTTTTGTTCTTATTCTACTTCTTGTTTTGGATATAAGGGATGCAAAGCCCTCAATTTATAAATGCACTGCATTTATGCTCATCATGATAATCTTGTTCGGGTGTGTTCAGTTCTAGGGCAGCGCTTCAGTCATGAAGGCTTACCTTTTTCAGGTTTGTGCCCCTAATGACCATGCCTGGTGCTTGTTAAAACTTTTTCGAGGGCAGTGCTTAAGTTTTGAAGGCTTACCCCTGTCGGGGCTGTGCCCTTAATGACCAAGCCTTGTGGTTGTGTTAAAACTTATTTACATTATAAAAAAGGCGATTAATAATAGTATTTCCATATATTTGATATATTCTATGGTAAAGCTATAGCTTTCCCTCCCATGTCATCAAGTTTGTACAATCCTATACCCCCCACAACCATAACTCTATAAGGGACCTCCCAATTATAACCGAACGTTACATCAGTAGGCTTCCAACCCCCATTACTTTATGAAGCACTAGGTCCCTTACTTGAAGAGATCTTGTTCGTACTTTCTTCTAATGCTGTCTTGAAATCTTAGTTTGACATATTTCTAGATGGGTTGCTTCCAGTTCCCTCATTTCTTCAGCCAGATCAAGTTCCTTGGCCATAACGGTGTCGTGTTCCCCACATCTCAAAATCTTGACTTCGTATTGTCGGGTGCCCAACTTCCATGGGAATTACTGCCTCCATGTTGTAGGCTAGTGTGTAAGGAGTTTCACCTATGGATGTTCGGGGTGTAAACTTGTATGTCCATAAAACGTTAAATAGTTTCTCCGTCCATTTGTTTTTCGCTTTCTCGAGTCTCATTTTAATTCTTGCTAAGAATATTTTTTTGGAGACCTCTGTCTACCCATTACGTTGTGGATATATGGGGATCGAATAATAATTACGGATACAGAGTCCTACACAGAATTCTTTGAATGGGGGCACTGTTAAATTGCATACCATTCTGTTATACTAGAGCCTGAGGGATTCCAAAGTAAGTGACAATGCTCTACCATACGAATTTCTTGGTGTCGATGTATGTTATTCGGCTTTAGTCAATTTTGTAAAGTAATTGGTAGCCATGAGGAGGAAATTTTTGTTCAGCGCAACCCTCGATAATGAACCCACTATGTCTATGCCCCATTTGACGAAAAACTAAGGGTTTGTGAGGGTGTTGAGATCCCTAGCCCGCCGGTGGATGATCGGAGTGAACTACTGGCACTTTTGCATTTTTGAACATAAAGCTTAGCATCTCTCTTCATATATGACCACTAACACCCCTGCAAGATGGCTCAATGTGCTAGCAAACGACCACCGATATGGTTTTGCATATTCTTTTATGAATATCATACATCAATGGTTGAATTATCCTTGGGAACACATAGAAGATAAGGTATGAAGATGGATTTCTTGTAGAGCTTGTTGTCATGGGACATCCAGTACCTCAGAGCCTCTCATTTAAGTTTCCTGGCTTATTTGGCACATCTTGGTAATTCAATCGAAAAATACTTGATAAGGGGTCCCTCCAACTCAAGAAGGTGCTCGGCTTGTCTACATGAAATATCCCTAAATTGTTGGATTTATTGGTGGTAAGATTTGGTAAGTATTCCACTATTATACCTTGGGTAATTTCTGATGACAATGTTGAAGCCAAGCAGACCAACGTGTCGACATGACTATTGCAGTCACTTAGAATCTGGAAAACCTCAATCTCCTTAAAATTCTCCATTAAACTTCTTACTTTCAGATTGTACGCCTTCATCCCAACATCATGGGCTTCAAAGTCTCCCTTAACTTGGTTTAGAATCAATTGACAACCACAAAACACTTGAAGATGCTTGACCTACCTCACTAGCTATGTCGAGACCCACAATCAATCCCAATCGAATGGCTCTTTCCAATGTGGATCATTCGGGGCCAACAAAGACTATATGCACACCTACCCCCTTGCGTTTGATAACCTGTCGACCTATAAGGTCTAAGAGAAAATTGACGTAAGAGGTTATGGCAATGGCTCTTGAGTAGGTGTGTCATCAAATAAAGTGAAGTCAGCAAACAATCGACCAACACCTGACCTTTGATAGATACTTGGGGTTTATATTGCACCTCGAATTCGCCGAGCTTGATAGCCTATTTAGCAACCCTCCCCGATAGGTCTTCTTTATAGAGTATGGCCTTCAATGGTTGATCTATCAGTACCTCAATCGGATGTGCTGGGAATTAGTGTCTCAACTTTCTGGCAAACATGACTAAAGTGTGTATTGCTTTCTTTGTCGGTGTATACCTTGTTTTGGTATCTATCAGAGTCTTGCTAACATAGTAAATTGGTTTATGCTTAGATTCATTCTCTCTTATCAGAGCTCCGTTGACTGCGTATGTTGAGACCGCCAAGTAGAAGTATAAGGTCTCCCCCTAGTCCGACACTAAGAGGGTCGACAGCAATCTGAGATAGGTCCTGATACCCTCAAGGGCTTTGTCACATTTGTCATCCCATACATTCTTCGATCTTTTCTTTAGAGCTGAAAAAGGGACTTGCATTTGTTTGAAGATTTTTTTTTGGTGGAACCTCGACAATGAGAGGGAGATTTATTAATTAAAAATTAAATTCCACCTAGCTAGGGGGGGACGTATGTACCTTACCCCTCAATGCAATCTAATTACATGATTCTTAAAATTAAAATGAAAATCGAAGAAGCTAAATGCATGTTTATTACAAAAGATAATGAGATGAAATAACCAATGTATGCTACTTCTAAAAATGGTATTGTGTCCACAGTTTGACAGAACTATGGGAGAATTATGGAGATAAGAGCACCAGGGAGCTGAGGGAGTTTTGTCTTGACAAGGAGGAAAACCTATCTAATTCATAAGCTGATAAGACGTTGGGGGCACCTTTAATAAGCTATCATAGGTGATAATGAGCCGTCTAGGAACCTTGAAAGCAAGATGATAGCCTACTGCACTTATTGAGAAGACCGTTAGACTATTTGAAAAGTCAGAAAGACCAAGGCCTTTAAGCTTTAGAGAAAAATTAGCCATCAATAACCAAGGCTATTTTGATATGGAGCACAGCGGTGAGAGTTCCCAAAGATGAAGACTAACACAGAGAAACATATAGAAGCAGAGGAGAGTCCCAACAACCGAATACAGAGAGATCCTTGGACAGAAAGTGCAAGGAAAAAGAATCCTAGACCAGCAAATCTTTGTGAAAGTCCCCAAAATCCTCTAGAAATTTCTGTAGAAGATTAAGAGTTTGAAATGCAGAGGAATTTTTCAGAAATTGAAACAGTGTCCAATAGTCAAAGAACTCTAAGCATTTCCTGTCATAGACCAAAACACCCCTTCCTTCAATCGATGTAGATGATGAAAATCCAGCAAGAGAAAAGCCAGATATCCAGATGAAGACCACTAATGAAGCCCAAATCCAAGTAATTCCAAATAGCGTCCGAAAAGAAGACAACCAAGTGACTTCTATGAGCTCCACCACTTCAGTTACTTTGCATCTGGGGAGAATAACTCTCATGTTAGAATATAGAATTGTTTTGAACTCCTTTGAATGCATGTGTTTGTAGTGTGCTGAAAACCAATAAAACCCAAATAAAGATAGGAGACCAGTGGGTGGGAGAGAAAAACTATGCTGCCCTCTCAAAGAAAGAATTTTCTTCTTCGCTGGAAGAAGATAGCTATCTATGAAAAATTGAGGTTTCTTTTGCTGGAAGTCTTGAGTTGTTGAACATCATACAATAACAAAATTCTAGCAGAATAGGGGAGCGGGTCTGTAGTAGTATAAGTCAAAGAAGCACCCTGCCCTCCAATATTTGCAAAGGTATCATCCATTGCATTGCCTTCTCTGTAAGTGTAGCATAACTTATATTTGAACTTTCGGAGAAGAGAAAAAATTAAATGAGAAAGAAACCTGAACTTCCAAGCATAAAGAGAACCTGAATTTATCTGATTCACAAGAACTTGAGAGTCAGATTCAATAACAAAAGGATAAACTTCTAACACAAATTGCAACAACAACTGTAAACCATCTAATAGAGCCTTCAGTTTCGCCTCCATATTTGTACATACTCCATAAAAGTAAGAACCAGAAAGAACAAACTGTTCCCAATGATTTCTTAAAACAACTCCTCCTCTAGACAAACCTGGATTCCCCTTAAAGGAACCATCAATATTCAATTTAAGCGATCCCTCAGGAGGCAAAGACCAGCTTATCCATTTAACTTGGATAGAAATATGAAATGGAGAAAAAACATTAAGAGCAACAAGCATATCCTTTTCTGTAGAGAAATCCAAAGCCTTAGGCCTGATACAATACACCAATAGTCTCCGTATATGTATAATAACCATGAAGAGCAAAGAAGAAGGTTGCCTCTGGTCTTCGAACAGTCTCCTGCATCTTTCTTTCCATAATACCCAAAAAAAGCAATGAGATACCTCTCAGTAGAGTATGACTGAGAGAGTCCTTCTTCTAGATTCTAGCTAACCTTACCATTCTTGTAATTGGCTCCTCAAGAGCGATTAACTAAAAGCCTAGAAAACCCAAAATTTTGTCCCATAATGAATTAGCATATTTACAGTCAATAAATAGATGAATAGGAGTTTCAGAAACATTGCAACACATAACACATCTACTTATTATAGAGACTCCACTTCTTTGAAAAGTAGAGTCCATGGGAAGAATTCCCCTCATTAGTTTCCAACACATCAACTAAGCACTAGGGGGAGCAACTTGTTTCCAAATTAATATGGCATGGGAATTTGTTTGATTATGCTGCCTGATAAGGTCCCAGGCAGAATTAATGCTAAAATTCACATGAGTTGTGTGTTTCCAGATTAACATATCGTCATTAGTAGAGGGGAGAATCTGAGTGTCATAGACTTCTTGGATAAGCTCGACATCCAATTGTTGTCTAACACTATCAAGAACCCATCTACCATTAACAAATACTTCTGAAAGCATAGGATAAGTTACTGGAGCTGTAGAGTTTCTCAAAATCAAAGGTCACATGCGAGTGTAATTGTCGCACCAGAAATCAATGGAATTTCCCTTAGCAACTAGCTTTTGGGAGTTAGATGCAATGGTCTCGACATAAGGAGCAAGAATAGTAAATGCTCGTGAATGACATTGACTTTCATTCCTTAGGGGGTGTTGATGTTTAAGATATTTAGTAGCAAAAAGATATGACCATAAGGAAGTTCCTTGAAACAACTGCCAAACTTGTTTCATTCTGAATGCTTTTTGTAAATCTTCAAACTTTCTAATCCCCAGACCATCCTCTTCCTTTGGTTTAGATATCTCATTCCAAGAACACCAATGAAGTTTTTTAACACCTGACTTGGTTGACCAAAGGAATGAAGCCATAATTGATTTTAACCTTGCTAAAATTCCTTTCCGTAGATTAAGAGATGCTAACAAATGGACAGGGATCGAGGTCAAAATAGATTGAATCAGAACTATTCTACCCATGTTCGATAAGAGCTTAGAATGCCAACCTTCCAATCAATGTTGCAAATTTCTCACCAATTCCTCAAAATACCTCATCTTCACCCTACCTTTAATGATAGGACACCCCAAATAGATAAGAGGACAAGGTTTCAAAGGAATATTTGCAGCTCTAGATAGCATGTGCCTCCTGGTAACTTTGATTTTGGATGAGCAATAAATAGAACTCTTGTCGTTGTTTACTTTTTTCCCTGATGATGCTTCATATCTTGCCATTAAATTTAGAAGATTCTGCATAGAAATTTTATTATCTTTAAGAAAAATAAGAGTGTCATAAACAATTAATAAGTGGGAGAGGAGTTGTAAACCCCTCCCAGTGTGAAAGCCTTTAATAAGGTCTTGCTAAAACTGACCCCATAGTCTTCTACTTAATACCTCCTCCGCCAAAATGAAAAGAGAAGGAGACAAAAGATCTCCTTGTCTTAATCCTCTAGAAGTGGGAAAAAATCCATGACGAACACCATTAAGAACCACAGAGATATTCTAGTTTAGAAAACAGTTTGAGACAATGTCCACAAAACTTTGCAAGAAACCAAACCTTAGGAGTACATGCTTAATAAAATCTCATTCCATACGATCAAAAGCCTTCATCATATCGAGCTTAACTACAACATTCCCAGCCTCCACCTTCTTATCTAGCCCATTCACCATGAATTGGGCTATTGAAATACTATTCCCAATACTCCTTCCTAATACAAAATCATGCTATTCTTTTGAAATAAGCTTGGGGAGAATATTCCTTAGTCTACTAGATAAAATCTTTGTGAAGATTTTATATAGAAAATTGCACTGGCTAATCGGTCTAAACTCTGAGAAAGAGACTGGATGATCTTTCTTGGGGATGAGGGTGAGCAAAGTAGAATTAACAGATCTTGGGATAACTCCCTTTTGCAGAAAAAAAAATAAGAGCAACAAATAAATCGTACTTAATTATTTCCCAAGTAGATTGGAAGAACTTGCCTGAGAACCCATCTGGACCCGGGGCACTGTTCACAGACATAGAGAAGACAACCTGCTTAAGTTCCTCCATTGTTATTGGAGATGTGAGCATAACATTATCTTCCTCTGTTACCAGAGCAAGTATGGAAGTAAATAAATCCTCCTCCATAGTATGTGGCTCAGATTCATAAAGTGCTGAAAAATGAGAAACAACATAACTAGCAATCTCCTCCTCCATTTCTACCCAATCACCAACAAAATTTTTAATTCTTAAAATCCTGTTTCTGGTTGCCTTACATTTTGCAATGGCATGATTGAGCTTAGTGTTCCTGTCCCCATCTATAGACCACTTAACATTAGCATTTTGCTTACAAAAAATCTCTTCCATTCTAAGATAGTCATCCAAATCTTCCCTAGCCTTAAGCAAGTTTTGGTGATTAGTAGTAGTAGCATCCCTCTCAACCTTCTGCTCAACTTGCAATAGCAGCATCTCATTCCTCTTAACATTATCAAAGATATTTCTAAAGGTGTTAACATTCCATTTCTTCAGTTCCCCTTTTAAATACTTGAGTTTCTAGAAAACATTTTCAATACGATTTGTAGAGTAAAACCCAGATCAGCTGGATTGAACCAAAGACAGAAAACAAGCATCATCAACCCACATGTCCAAAAACTTAAAATAACAAATTCTTCTAGCCGTAGGAGAGTCAGAAATGTTGATAATCAAAGGAGAATGATCAGATCCACCTCTTGCAGCATGCTCCACCTCAGTGCATTGAAAATTATCTCCACATTCAACATTAAAAAGCGCCATGTTCAGTCTCTGCTACATACGAGTCATATCGTGGTGATCATTGCACCATGTGAAGGGAGAGCCTATAAAACCACAATCTAGCAGGCCCAAAGAATTAATAAAATCAAAACTCTGAGATGATAGAGAAACTAGGAGGAGATCCTCCTTTCCTTTCAGAAGAAGAGACAATAACGTTAAAATCCCCGACAATCATCCAAGGAGAAAACTGTAAATTGAGACTAAGCAAATGAGACAGAATGAACACTTGGATTCATTTAGCTTTAGTCCGCAATCTTAAACTATTTGGATTATTTCTCCCATGTCTCTCAAATGGCCTTCTAGTAGTGACTCTTTACAAGCATGTCATTGATGTAGACCTCTTTCATTAACCCGATTTGCGCTTTAAACATCTTGTTCATGAGATGCTGGTATGTTGCCCTAGCATTTTTTAAACCAAAAGGCATGATCCTGTAACAATAAACCCCCCGAGGGGTTATAAAATAAGTCTTCTCCTAGTTTGATTCAAAAAGTGGTACCCTGTTAGGGTGTCCATAAAGGTTATTCACATGTGCTCAACAATGGCATCCACCATCTGATCAATTTTGGGCAAAGTACAATCATCCTTGGAGCAAACCTTATTGAGGTCCTTGAAGTCCATGCAAATGCGCCATTTCCCGTTCTTCTTCTTGGACCAAACGGTATTAAAGAACCACTTAGGGAATTGAACCTAACCCGAGCAGTCGATCCACCTCCTCGTTGACTACTTGTACGTGAAATGGAGCTAATCGTCACATTTTTTGCTTTACTGGTTTGTGCATCAACTCCACATGTAGCTAATGGAAATTACACGAGTGTCAATTCCAAGCAAAGATGACAACATTCTACCAAAGGAAATCTATCATTTTGTTTCTAAATGACCCCCCGATCAGAAAAAAACTCTCATCGCCCTCTAGGAAGAGAACGACCTTTATAAGTTTCTCCATTGACTGGTCAGTAGGGTCGATCTGAGGCTTATCAACGTTGAGCCTGCCAAACTTTAATTACTATTTGGCCACTATGACCTCGGCATCAGGTTCCTTCACAATGGCACTGACCCCTGTTTTGATGGCAACATATAAATAAATTTTGGAAGCCGGATTTCCATATTTCCCTTTGGTGTTAGAAAATTTATTTTTTGGTGATATGAAGAATGTACATCTCTCAAAGCGTTCAACCATGTCCTTCCCATTATGACGTCGTAGGGAGAATCTAAGTCTATCACCATGAAATCTAACGAGATTGTGGTAATCTTAGAGGTCACCGTAAGGGTGATTTTTCTGAAGGGTAACACATATGATCCATCAAATCTTATGAGGGGTGTCTTAACAAGTTTTAGTTTTTCTTATGAACCCCATTTTCTGGAAGAGGTTCTGATACATTACCTCATATGAGCTTCCCGAATCTAACAAGACCCTTTTCACGTCAAAGTTCTCCATCTTGAGCGTGATGATGAGAATGTTTTCATTGGGAATGACCATCTGATTAGATCGACGTCCAAGAACGAAATGTCTCCCTGCTCAAAATGGGACTTATTTTTCGTGCACTTCTCAACATAAGTCTCACTTGCTTTCCTAATTTGTGCCTCCCTTTGCAAACCGGCTTTGAGTGAATTGTAAGTTGGTCTATCTAGGGTGAAAACATGGATAACCTCTATGAAAGTGGAGGTTCCCCTGACCATGGTGTTGGCACCACAGGAGTCCCTTGACTCTTCGAGTTGTCAATCTACTCTTCGAGGTGCCCTTCTTGGAAAGACACTAGAGGAATGAATTGTATACTCAACAATCCCAATGATAGGAACACCAAGAAGTCAAATTTCGAGTAGAATGATATCTCGCATCTTTTGTGGCCATTTGAAGAAGGGTTCGTTCTTGATTTATGAACCATTCGATAGATAGGTTCTTTGCATATAGTGTGAACCCCTTTGAAAGATAGTTGGGTTGGTGGCATAGTAGACGCTCCCTTTTTTCTTGAGATTTCCTTCTCCTTCTTTGCGCCCCCGATCTTAACCTTGCCCACCTTAGCTTCTCCTCGAATTTTGAGTGCATGTCAATATAGCAAATCTGGTCCTTCATATCTGGTGGCATTCTTTTGGTCAAGGATCGATATAAATCAGTTTCCCGAGATAGCTTGAGTCTGAAAGTTTCCATGGCTATGGTTTCAAAGCATCCCTCCACTTTATTCACTTTGTCCTAGTACCTAGTTGAATATTAACAGAGGGTTTCACTCTCTTAGGGAATGCTACCAAGGATCAAAATGTCATTTCTAAACAGTCAAAACATCTTAAATGTTTCCGTTTTTAAAGGGACCGAAATGAATTAGTGACGAAATCAAAATTTTAATACTTGGATGTGTTCCATAATGTTTTGAAATATTTTTTTTATATTTCAATGCATTTGCATAATTATTTTGGAATGTTTCAAGGTATTTCAAGATATTTTTTGTATATTTCGAACAATATTTTGAAAAAATAATTCTTAATTTTTTTATTTTTTTAATTAAATTTTCGAAACGGGTTAAAATATTTCTGAAATACGTCGAAATGTTTCATTTTTCTAGGTGACTTAAACAATGCACCATAACGAATCCTTGATGCTACTTAGACTATTTATTTAACTTAATTTATACACTTTTATATATATATAATTTATCCACTTAATTTAATTAGTGTGAATGTCTTTTATTTCACTCCATCTATACTTGACCCAACTCTTTTACTCAATTGACTAAAGGATCACGAGTCTTGGCCCATCAACTTTTGGAAGACATGTTTTTGGGTACACACTCTCTCTCCCTGTATGTATATACTAGTCATAACTCGTGTCTGAAGGCACGATAAATACAAAATTTGCGGGTCCAAAAAATAGATCTCATTATATTAAATTTTTTAAAAATATATTAACTACAAATTAATCAAATATTAAATAATTAAATATATGATAGAAATGAGTGATGTGATATTTTGAAAGAAGAAATATATAAATGATTAAACATGTGATAGAAATGAGTAATACGATTTGATGTTTGAGTATGACAAAGGGATGATGGGTGAGGTAAGTGATTAGTGATGGTTTTGAGGGAAAAAATATGACTGAGATAAAATTCAAACACACTCTTATTTTGTTATATAAATTGTGGCTGAGGAGTTGTTCTCTTGCTTTTATTTATGATAACTGTTAGTAACTTTCATCGTTTTGAATGAGCCTGCCATTGTGCTTTACTTGTGAACGTTGACCTTAGAGCTGAACTATGTAATCTATTATGTGATTTGTTCACTTATAACGCCATGCGAAGTAAGTATATTTGTGATTCTGATTCCATCTATATCAAATCTCAAGGTACAAGAAGCAAGCTCTACAAGAAAAAAAGGCCGCGGCAGCGATTCTATACCAGAGCGAGAAAGAAACTAAGGCTCAAAAAGCCATTGTCGAGGCTACATTTTATGCTCATCAACAGGTCACCGAAGGAGAATTATATGCAAAGAAAAAAGTGGCTGCTCTTGCACAAGCCCAAGACATTTACATACGCACCCTTATGGACACATTGGGAGGAAATTATGTGGCTCTGAAGGATTACTTGATGATGAATGGCGGAACGTTTCAAGAAACAGGCCTCCATGAACAGGGAATTGTATATTCAAAGAAGAATCATGGGCTAAGACAATGGGTGGGTAACTGCCACTGTTGAGCCACTTGTTGATTATGATAGGCGTTCCTAAATTTTAAGGACACCATCGTATCCCTGATGATCTGCAAAATGCTGTGCAAAGTAGTATCAATATATTTAAATTCCTAAATAACCTGTTGTTTCTTTCTCTCCAAAGGAAGTACACTATGGCATGGAGACTTAATTTCTGCAACACTTTCAAAACAGAATTGTCTTTCCAGTTTTGAGCAGCTCAAACAATAAACATCAGCCATGTCTTGGGTTGCCAAGATTGAGTGAGCATGTTTTGCAGCTGAATCCAAACACTGTGTGAAAAGTGCACACAAAGAACAAGTGGGCATGTGTTTCAGTAACCCCTCTACACTTGACACCATCCACTTTGGCCTGGTTAGGGGCATAGGAGGGCATATAACAAGAAATATCACATAAATCAGTAGAAGTTTGCGGCCACTGCCACTGGTTGTTAGAAATAATTTTGCTCACTTTAGTTTACTTTGGTAAACCAGAATCCGCGCTAATTTTGTGGTTCCAAGTCAAAATAAGAAGGCCTCTTGGGTGCCAATTGTCGTATCATAGACTTGTCGTCTCTCCATTCCCAATTGTGCGGATCAAGTGAGGTTTAATCCGATCCCTTAGCTTTAACATATTTTGCCAATTCCATGAGCCGTTGCTTGATGGCCTTTACCTCTCAAAGACTCCTCCCCTTTAAATGGTAAGTGTGAATCCATTTGGCCCATAGGTTTTCTTTGTCCTAAAAAAGAATCCATAAATACCTCATCATAAGTGTTGCATTCCAAGTTTTCAAGCATTTAATCCCTATACCTCCTTCTTGATTTGGCCTACACACATCCTTCCAAGCAATTTTGGCCTCAGTAGTTTTGAGTTCAACCCCTTTCCACAAAAAGGACGCATGATCCATTCAACTCTATCCAAAACTTGTAGTGGTAAGAAAAGCTGAGCAGCCCAATAAATATGCATGCTAGAGAGGACAGAGATGATGAGCTGTAACCTGCCAGCATAAGACAAGAATCTATTGGTCCACCCCTTCACTCTACTTTTAATTTTCTCAAAAAGGGTTGTGCAGTGTGTGGTTTTCAACCTAGTAGAGATGCGAGGCACACCCAGGTATTTGATAGGAAGGCTGACCACAGGGACACCAAAAATTAGCTTGATCTGCTCCATAGCTTGTGGTTGGATCGCCGCCACAAACATATTACTTTTGGGAGGATTGGCTTGTAGTCCAGACACCCACTGAAGCTGGTCAAAAAACTTAGGAGAAGTAAGGCATGACCATATCCACTTCCTCATCATAAATGGAAAATTAAAGGCACGTAAGGTGTCCATCATAAAATCCCAATCCAATGTATCGTAGGCCTTCATAAGGTCCACCTTGATAGCACATTTGGGTGACCCTA